>CAUYRT010035227.1:0-36925 GCA_963574885.1 Lepilemur ruficaudatus | reverse complement strand
TCATCAGCTGTCCTGGGTTTCCAACTTGCCAACTGCAGATAATAGGATTTTTATTTGTCTGTTTCTCTGAAGAACCAGACTAATATAAATGGGAAGATATCATCAGTGGAGGAACAATGAAAGAGAGACTGAAGAAAGGGTACAGCAAAGAAAATGATTGAGGCATTACATAGCTACATGGACCCAAGTATGAGAGGCCCAATACAATAGACTTTTTGCAAGTTTCTAAATTCGCTAGGCACACGGTCCTAACTATAGACTAAGTCCTCCTGCGTTATCAGAGGTTAAACTTTGCTCATGTTTTAAATAGGATAGTACTAAAACTTCTAGTTAGGAGTTGCTACAAGCATCAGCAGGTTTCCTGGATGCTGTTCCCTGGTAAAATTATCTGACACAGAATAGTGGTTTTTAAGCATCAAAGTAGAAATTACAGTGACTTACCATGGTAAGGCCAAGCATCTCCTGGGGTGAATGGGAGAGAGTATTTATCCTTTAAAATAGAATCACTGCAATTAGAAGCACACATGTATCTTAATTTACTGAAGAATTCAGGAACATTAATAATATTCACCTGAAATAATCAGATTAGGAAAGAATTAAAGATACTAAGCAGGGAAACATCAAAATGCGAAACAGTTTTGTCAAATGGGCTGTTAATAAGGAAATTGAACTATGCATCACTCTAAATCCTTTGTGCTTTCCTTCTATTTCTACTTGTAGTTGAGAGTTATAATGCGGTTCTTTGAATTATGTGACTGTGCTACTCACGTAGTAGAAGTGTGATCCCTAAGGAGATCTGGGCTTAAGCAAAAGAGATCATTAAGCATCAGGCTAACAGCAAAGTGGCATTGCTTCATTTTCAATTAACAAATTGTCCCTGCAGACTTGACATTCCTAAGTACATTAAGAGGTTCAAGTAAGGCCTGCCAGGGAGGGAAAAAAGCAAAGAGAAGAGAAGGATTAAGAACTAACATTTAGTAAAGTTCTGAACCTTTTTGGTTCCATAAGCCTCTGGTGAATCCTATGATCTTCTTATCGGCATAATGCATACAAATGCAGAGGATTACAAAAGAATTCAAGTACGTTCAAATATAGTTATCAAAATATAGTTTTTAAATTGTGATGTTCTAATATGTGTACTTCTTTATTAAGACAGTAAATAATAAAATATAGGGCAGCTCTAACAACTACCACAATTTTTAAGAAGTAGTAAGTGTAAGAGAAATTTTGAGACATCTGAGACAGCTATAATGTGTTACGAAAGCATCTGTGAGTTTTGTTGGTGATAAAAATCACAGGTACTACTAATACAACTTGGAAAGATTTTAGCTCATATTTATGATCTAATAAATGATTGATTTTATTTAGAGGTTAGATATAATTTTTCCCATGCAACACATGTATCACCTGAATCCTATCCATTACTATCCAAGAAATTAAAAAGAAAATTGATTGAATGGAGCCTATTCTGTGCCAGATGTTGTCCTATAGAAGACAAAAACATGATTGAGAACTTAGTCTTGGCTGTAGGTAGATTGAAATCTAGTAAAGTAAACTAGACTGCAGTGATTTAGTTAATAAGAAATAAGACGATCATCATGTAAAGTCAGCAATAGGAATATTGTAAGTCCAGATATTGTATTTGGATATATATTCAAGATTCTGGACCTAAAAAAACTGTTATACATGTGTGCCAGAGGTAATTGTATTATTATAATGTTCTTATTAAAGTTATAAAACTGTAAACAACCTAATGGTCCATAAATAAATAAAAGAAGTTGTATATAAAGTGGAATTTGTCAATAATATGAAACATGATAAAACAGTGCAATGGTATAATACTGGGAGTGATACTGGCATGATAATGGCATGGTATTGACACTAGTGGTCATAGCTACACTATCCATATAACTGTCAAGATTTTAATAATAGCTATGGAAGCCACGGGGAAACCTCTAAAACATAATATGGGGGTGGGGGGATAGCAAGCACAAGGTAGGTGTATACAGTAGGAATCATTTATGTAACCCAAAAGTCTAAAGTCAAAACACTGCTATTCATTTCTATGGAATACACACACATGCACACACAGAAATCAGAATGGAAGAATATTAGCTGTTATTCTTTGGAAGGATGGTCTAAGGAAGCTGTGTTAAATAGCCCTTAGCAATATCTGTAAAACAGTGTGACAAAATATTGGTTAAATGCTAATTCTTGGATGTAAGAATATGGAAGCTTGTTATAAGCTCTGAGGACTAGATGGAAAGGAACAGTGTCAAAATTTTGATGATTAAAACAAAATAAAAGCAAAGAAGAGAAAAAGAAATGCTTCCCATTGGAGCTTCCCAACGATGGGTCTGGGGACATTTTGGTGCAGAATCCGTAACACGATAGGCTGTTTTCATAGGCAACTAGGATTTTAAGAAATCGTAACATGCCTAAAAAATGTTATCACTAATAGTATTTGAATGATCTATCTTCCTAGAATATAAACATGATTAAAAATTATGAGTTTGGATGATAAAATATAATAGCTTTCTAAAACCCATTTCTGTATGCACTGGGCTTCCTAACCATTTAATCCTGACAAAAACCTTATGAAAGTCATTTTGTAGAGTAAGATAATTAGGTGAGGTAGATTCGCTAACTTGCCAAAGCTAACACAGTCACTAATAAGAAGAGAGAAGATGTAAACTCACGTGGTCAGACTCCAGCGCGCATGCTCCCAAGCACAGCTGTGCACAACCGTGACTGAAAAGTACCCAGAGGTTCAGAAGCAGCAACTAGTGATTTGTCTAAAGCCTGGGGTAGTAATGTTTTCCCCACCTAATATTTATTGAGTGCCTATTGCATGCTAGATTCCATCTTAAGAGATTTTATGTATATATGTCATTCCTTACTCATTAAAAAATGTTTTTGAAAACTACTATTGGTAAGGTACTGTGAAAAATACTGAGATAAAGATAAATAAAGCATGTGGCCAGAGCTGGAGGAGATTATAATCTAGTGGAAAAGCAAACATACAAACTGCTGTATTACATGCTTTAATCAATTGATTGAAAATGTGCCTATTTGAGAAATGAGTTTAAAATAAAATTTAATGTGGAGATGAAAATCTTGCCATATTAAAATAGCAAAGCTTAATACTGAGGGGGAAATATTATAATATATAGGGGAAAAAGGTAAAATAAGAATTACCTAATAATTTTTACAGAAATAGTGATATCTAGAAGCCAACATGGGTTATTTTAGGAAAATTTGTCATAACAGGATTATGTGATATAAATAACATGTATTTTAACTTAACCAAGCCTGCTAGTCGAATTAACCTTAAGGACCAGTGGAGTTTCAGATGTCACAACCAGTCCGAAGGGACAGCCCTTCTATAGCAGTCTCTAGGATAGTTTCTAAAACAAAAACAAACAAACAAAACTGCCAACCACAATATTCCCTCACTGAACAATTCAGATTCAAACAAGTAAGTAAATACATTCCCATTAAAATTTGAGCATGACACTTAAAATATACATAGGTGGTTTGGAAAGTTGTCATTTCATATAGAACCAAAAAAAATCAGGATATTCTTTAGAAGAAAGATTTGGTGAGTTTTCTTATTGTAGTGGTTTCTTAAAATGTATAATGGTGACTGATAATATTTTTTAACGTTATGTTTAAATATGCACTTTAATATAGTGTACTCAAATCTTGAACTAAAAGTAAAGTATTAAAATTACATTTTCCGAGGCAGCTTTAGAGAACATCTGCAGGTCCTCGCCTAAGAGATTTACAAGTTTGTTTCTAATTTTATGCTCCATATTTATACATATTTTACATTTCAGCCTAAAAAAAATCTACAGCTTGGTAGTTATTGATCCTCAAGCCCTGTTCCCAGAGGTTATGAATGTAGAAACACTGAGCATAACTGCTTTGATTGTAGCAATGGGGATTTTGTTTTTACAAAATGGATAAGACTCATTATATTTCTTTCATTTTTTTTAATTTGATGATTTCTGATTTTCACTCATATTCTTCAACAGAAAAAAACATTTAAAGTAGTGAAATTCTTCTACCTTACCAGTAATGCAGAAGCATGTTTATTATATGGAAAATGGGTAGGACCATTATCGTATAAAATGTATGCCTTTACTCATTTGTTAATTTATTCAACAATAATTTACTGAGTAGCAACTACTTGCAAGGTAATGAGTTTTGAGGATACAAATAAGTCAAAAATAGCTCTAGCCCACAAGGGAAGTTTCATATTTTTAATACGTTTTACTACTTCTGTTTATGCATACTGATTATTGAGTAACTACTCTTATAAAATAGGAAGGTATTATTCAGTCTTGGATCAGTACTACAGATGTCAATTCAGCTTAGTAAATTCAGAGAAAAACAGAGCAAAAACAGCATTCATTTTTAAAATGGAACTACACAATTTTAAGTTCTGATATATTTTCATAATTCTAACTATTCCTGCTTATTTTCCACACGCTTCTAAAGCCCACAAGAAATATTTTTTCAACATCTGAGACTGTGTTAACACTTTTTCTCGTAGGTTTTTACAAATTTTTCTAAAGTTTCTTCCACCAAAATTTCCGGACAATAATACTATAAAAAAAGGGGGGGGAGGCATTATGGTTAAGTAAGGTGGGGAATGAATATATTGTATTCATATAAACCAGTACATTTATTGTAAAATTCTTTAGACTTTATTGTGCTAGTGTGTGTTGTAACTCCAAAGAAAGTATATAGAATGCAGAATGCAGCATTTTATCAAATTATTTGACTTTGGAACCCTTTACTCAAGGTTCTGCAAGGACTATTTTTCTGAGAAATACATTTGGAGGAAAAAACAGGCTGGCCAAGCTCTTAGAAAGGAAAATGATGACTTCTAAGAGCAAACATAGGTTCACTAAGAAGTCATTTCAGTTAAACCATTTCCAGTTTTAGAATTTCTCGATCAGAGAGAATAGATCTGAATTTCAACAAGATATTTTTCATGATAACAAGAAACGTGGGCCCGATGACAGTTTAATTGTTTGGTATCACATCAGGTGAAATAAATTAACACAAAAATATTATTTATGAATGTCCAATTTGATTCTTGCCTCTAGTGATCCTACTCAGTCCAATTTTGTAATCTACAGTATTCATGAAGACACAGATGAATTACTGCTAAATTTGCAGGAAATGAGGAGATAGCTGATGTACTAGTTCAATTGGGGAAACTTTTTCTATAAATGACAAGATAGGAAATATTTTATATTTTGTGGATCATGCAGTCTTTGCCATAAGTACTTAACTCAGCTTTTCCAGCACAAATGCAACCACAGACAATGAATAAACAAATATGCATGGCTGTGTTACAATGAGACTTCAACTACAAAACAAGCAGTGAACTGGATTTGGCCCACAGGGCAAAGTTTGCTAACCCTTTTATGAGTTGTCAAAGATGGACACAAAGATTCAATGGTTTGGTACAATTGGCTAAATCTCTGAAATTGGAATTTAATAGATATAACATTTTGCATTCCAAGTCAACAATTTAACTAGTAAATATTAGAATAAAGGTCTAATACATAGCTTAATAGTATAGATTTAAGATGATTGGAAGCTCTATGTTCCTCCATGTAACATGTCTTCCAAGGAAGACAGTGCTACAATGCAGCGTTGTCCAGAGAAGCACTAAATAAAGCATTGCCTGGGTCAAACCACACTTGGAGTGTTGCATCAAATTCTAGAAACTTCCATTTGAAAAGTGCCTTGCAAGCAGGAGATCATACACAAGAGCACTGCTGGTGTCATGAGATAACAGGGGCCATCTTGTAAGAGAAATAGGTTCAAAGAAAGGGGCAATTTAACTGGGAGAATGGAAGACTTCAATGTACCATACAGCTGTCTGCAGATATACTAATGAGTGTTCTCCTCAATTATTCCTAAAAGATAAATTAGATTCTCCTCAATTGTTCCTGAAGTCAGACTTTAAATCATTACATGGGAAAAAAGCAGTCAGAGGTATTCTCCCTATGGAGGAAACCTTTAGCTGTTTTGAAGGAGTCTCTCTGATGACTTGTTGAAACATTACAGAGATATTTAATAACTAACTAAGAGATTGGATACTCTTAAGTTTCTATTCAACTCTGTAATTCTCTGACTTTATAGGCTGGTAAAATCAAAGTCATCAACTCTCTTAATCATGGAAGGGTTTTTTTTTTTTAATTAAGATTTAATTTCTAAACGGCATGCCACTAAATTCTTTTGTTAATTATGATTAGAATTTTATCTCCATACCTATCTTGCTCTTGCTATCTTCCCAGCACAATGTCTAACCAGGTTTTAGGACCAAAATAAAAAGGGGACGGGGTTTATGATGGAGCCTAAGAAACAAAGTATTTGGCCATTAACGTTGGTATTCATAATGGTTAACAGTAACTCTCTGATTGATTAAGGAGACCAGCATGTCCTTGGTTTGTCTCTTTGGTTTTAGTACTTAAAATGCAATGGGACTTTTTTTTTAAAGCTAACTATGCGGAAAATGTGTCAATTTTTGATGTGCAATGTATAAATGATGAGAAATTGCTGTCTCATCATCAAGTTCCAATCAAGCAAAGCTGCAAATAGCAACATTGATTACAATAAGACTTTGTACTGACCTTGTCTTGCAGGCAGATTCTGCATCAGTGTTCTTTGCAAAGTGTGCTGGCATACCTGAAACATTTCTTACTGTTATTTGAAGATTTGTGCATTTTCAATTGATATTGAAGTTATTATTGTGTGATATTTATACAAGTTAGCTACCCATGGTTAGTATTCTTACACTTTCTCTCTCCTTCACCCCTAGCATATCTTCCTCCCCTTACCTCATTGCAAAGTATTACCACATTTAGGGAGTATTTAATTTCAGGATTATCAATTTAAACTATGAATTCGTTTTAACTCATGGATTCAAAGATATTTGAAGACTTGAGAAGAGTTCACAGAAATAGTCTTAGAAAAATCCTATAAAATACAGAAAAGAAACATGTTATCTTAAAAAAAAAAAAAAGATGAGGATTATTTTTAAGTTAAAGTATTATTTTTCCCTGAATCTTCAACTGGGGATCTATCTCATGGAGGAGGTTTACAAGACAAAGGATTTTTTTCTTCTCTAAGTAAGAGTCAGTCAACAGTAAGAAGATATCAAGATAAATTTGCATATTTCTTAGCTGTTTTCATTAAGGACCTGTAACTGGAATGGAGGAAATTGTCTCCTTTAATTGGCTGAATAATTTTCTTTCTCTTTTTCAAGTGTTAGAATATGGCAGTGGACCACATTCAAAGGCGTGGGGTTGAGTATAGAAATGGTATTTTCATGCTGTCCAAAGGAAAGTTCAGGAAAATCACAGGATTGAAATAGAATTCTGGTTGTATTATCTTTGATCGATTTTCTAACTTATCACTGAGAAATACAATTGTTTAAAACAATCCTGAAAATATCTTGAATAATGCAGGGAACCCGTAAAGATGTGACTGGTCTTTTCATGGATGTTGCCAGGTGTGACTGCTCATTGAACTTTTAGATTATAGCAAGGTTCTTTGGGCCTTATTATTGGTTTGTATTTAAATTTTATCATGTGTCTGCACTGTATACGATTCATTTAAAGGAATCTTTACATATTTGAGTATTTTATACCATTTAAAAATATAATAAAAGCATTAGCATGCCAAATGTCTACTTCTTGTTAGCACAAAATCCAAAGCTGGAAAGCTTCATCTAGCATCTCTTTTCAGTGGCTTTTCCCCAAACGGTGTATCAGAGATTTAGTATCCTTCTGTCCTTCCATCTCCAACATCATAGTGTCCCTTGTTTTCAGGCCACTCAACTAGAGAGAAAGCGTGGAAGATTACATGCAGTGTTTCATAGCTGTGCATGGAAATGGAGGACTATGTCCCTTTTCCCCATGTTCTATGGGCCAAAACCTAATACACATTGTTCCATTTAGTTACAAGAAAGAGTGGAGAATGTAGATTACTGGAAGTTAAGAAGTTGAAAAGAACTGGATATTTGTAAACATTAACAAAAATAATTTATGCTGATTCTTTAAATTATGGTTCAATCAGCATTTAAGTTTAAATGTTTTTTGAAAGCATAAGAGTATCAAAGCATTTGCAGCTCAAAAGTATAGCAAGAAAGCTATCGTTAGGTCTGAATGAATATTTCTTCTCATTAAATTTTATGGGTTTTTTTGTGTGTACACATAGTAATTTCAGATGTCAAAATTTTATCTTTCTTAGTAAAATCTCTCAACTCTAACAAATCTATTAATAATAGCATTTTTTATGAATACCTGATAAATCAAGATGATAGTTTTGATCATAGCAATTAATTTTAGTAGAAAAATTAAATTATGTACAACATAAATATAAATTGATAATTGTGTTATATGATTACATATGTACAAAGTTATATAGTATATGGATATACATACACATAGACCACATATTTAAATGGGTAATCATAATATATTGTATTGTTTTAACTGTTTTAATGTTGTTAATAGTGACTTCATCCATTCTAACAATTAAGCCCATGAAGAACATATGCACAAATCAAACTGAAGAGAAAAATATTTTTGAAGTTTGACCAAAATTACCAAAGGGGAAAAAATCAAGAGTTTTATCAGTAAGTATAAATAATCTTTTTTTTTCACTAATGAGATTCACTAAAAAATTAACTTGATTATTTCTATGTTGTGGCATAATCAGAAGGACGTAATCCTAGTGAAGTAGAAAGATAATAATGATCAAAGTCAAGAACAAACATGTATCTTCAGTGTAGCCCTAAACTGATACTTCTTATATCACCTTTAAAAACTCTGCTCAAAAATTCTCAACCTTATCTGGATGCCAACAATCTCAGCAGGACCTTATGCCACCAACTGAAAAAGAAAAAAAAAAAATTTTGTTTACATATAAACACATGCACCTCTTCATATTTACTTTATCTCTGACACAAAAATGAAGCTGGTGTATAGTTCATCTGCCTGTACTCTGAATCTCTCACTCTTTAAGAACTTTGTTATTCAATTACACTTTTTCTCACATCTTCTAATTCTACGAATTTTTTATGTATTGTCTTCCTACCGGCTCAGATATCTTCATCCAATAAATGGATTCATGTAATCCTGTTTTTTTCAAGCCGTCACTCAGTCTATTTTCTCCGTGATCAAATCTCTTGAAAGGTATCTACACTCAATACTCCTGACACCACACCCACTCTTTCTACTGCCTTTCTGTGATCTGCCTTCTCTCCCATTTGTCTGGCAAAGCTCCTCTTACTAAGGTACCCATGGCCTCCTAATCTCTAATGTCGTAACGATTTACCCAGCTCTTTTCATTCTTGTTCTCTCTTTCCCTGGCCTCCACGACAGAATCATTTGATTTTTTTTTTCCCCATGCAATTTTGGATTTTTTTATTTTTGATTGCTGTTTAACTCCACTTTCTTTCACCACACCCTCCTTGAAACACATTTCTCAAGGTTTACTCTCTCAGTACACACGTCTTTCCCTCCGTACTCCATGCCTCAGCTTTCTTGCCTATGCTCATGGTCTTCAGCAGTCTCATCCATGGGAATGACTCCCTCATCCATGCATGCAGTCCACATGTCCTCTTTCCCAATCTCTAGACCCGTGATTTCAGCAGAGTGCGACACAGTGCATCCTGGATGCCTCCACTGTAGCCACAAGCTGACATGCCTGGAGAAAACTCCACACTTTCTCCCTCAGAGCTACCTCCTCCTCCTAACCACTGGATTTCCTTCCAAGATGCCTCTATTTGCTCATTTACCTAGGAACAAAACTTTATTATTTATGGCTTTTCCACTGTGGGCCATCTTTATACAACTGAAAATTCTGGAGAGTCTATGTCCACAATGCTTTTCAATCCCATTTAAACTACAATGCTTATTGCAAATCCTCATCAACTGCCTTCTTGCCTGCAGGCCTTTCTGCTCTAATCCACTGAAAACACCAGCGCCCAATTATTGTATTTTTTGAAGTTACCAAGTCTCTCTTTAGAGACATTCAATGACCTCTTTGAGTACGTCTAATCACATATTAAGGTCTTATACAAGGTGGACTTTACCTCTCTTTCCAGCTTTATCCCACTGCTCCCCAATGAATATCTGATAATCCACTTATGTTCAGCTACCTATGTGCCCCCATCATTTTCCTCTTCTAACAAATTACTCATGCTTCATCTGCTCCCAGGAATTCCTGCTACCTCTTTTTTCCTCCCAGACATCATGCCAAAATTCTGCTTATCTTAAAGACCACCGGTTCAAATTTCACCTCCTTCAGATTTGTCTTTTCTAATCCTTTCAATCACTTTAAAACCCTTATGTGATGGCAGTTAGCTTATTCTGACTTGTTTTTCAGATACAATGCCCCAACTACATATGTCATAAGCTTCCTGAGTGACTATTTTTCTATTTGCACCTGTGGCATTAAACAAAGAACTTTGAACACAGTAGTTATTCAGTACTTTTTTGTTGAATTTCCAGATCTTTCTCTTTATTCACTCAAATCATGACATCCAAGGCTGGAATTTAGTTTCAGGAACTTTGAGTCACAGAGCTGTGATACAATTAATTAAGCAAGCACTGTACACTTTCTCAGTTAATCTAAGTCACAGTAAGAATAGTTAAGAATCAAAGAAAAACATAATACACAAAATGAATTGAAAGATGCTACAAAAAAGAATACATGTCTAAAAGGCAGAAACTATGCATGACAAAAGAAAGTTTAGAAGTCAGAGAAACATCTTTTTTTAAATGTTACTGGAAATTTGCTGCCTCTAATTGTTTTTCAGTATTACCAAGAGAGAGATTAAAACTAAAAAATATACAAAGGTCAGACAACCGATTTCTGCTTTTACTTATTTCCTTTTATAGATCTTAGATTAGATTTGCTGCCAAGAAAACCAGTGCTGTTCAGGGTCAGGAATTTATTTAGACTCTTAAGACTTCATAACTAATCTTTGATGCATTCCCTAAATTAACATTCATGACTAAGTTTCCAGTGACTAGAATCAAAATACCATGCTTCAGTTCAAAAATTCTGGAAGCTTCAAGGTGTTGGAAGTTTTAGATAATTATAACATCCAGCCACTGAAGTGAGGATAAGGAAGATCAGGTAGTGGTTAGAGTTTATAGGTGGCATCTTCATTAAACTTTGGAATATTTAAAAAAGAGTTTTTGGTTTTCCTTGACAACATTTGGGTTTGAATAGCTCATCCTAATAACTCATCCTGGGTTGACAAGGTTCTACCTCACAATACATGTTTGATGTAATTGGAACATGACTCACAGCAGAATCCCGTAGGGCCACTGCTCAAAAGCAGCAACACTGCCTCCGCAACAATGACGAAACCAAGGTATTATAGAAGCTATTATAAAAATAATTACTGGTGCCCCATAGAATTAACCACGCTACATTTGAGATCCTGCCCCTATGTAAAAATAAAACTTAGATTTTCAAAATAATAGATAATATTACAGCAAAGTATATTTGAAAATAAATTAAGAGTACATTAGTCTGTTGAAGCAAACAAATCTCTAGTTCTTACGGCACTTGTATTGGTCAAAGCAACCAGAGTTTTAAAGCCTTTCTAGTTTCCTAAAATTCAAGAGATTTAGTAAAAGTCAGTGGTATTTAGCCTTTGACTTAACCTACTTCTTATATAAATTATACAATGTATTTTCATGTCATTTCATTCCTATTAAAGACAAAAAAAAGTTCTAATCTCTGTCTATTTTTTCTAATTTAGAAAGTACTTCAAACAAAATAGTATTTAAAACTTTTTCACAGCTCATTTTATTTCCCTTGATTTTCGATGCATGCACATTTTAACCTTTAAACATTTTCTTGAAACCTTCTTTTTCATATACTGAAAAGCAAAAGCATAGTATGTTTTATATCACGGCCTCTTTTCCTCTCAAGTCACACACCACAGAGGACTGTCAGAATTTATGCAATAAGTATTTACAGCACGGGTTTTGAATCACACTTTTAGAAGCACTTTCTCTAAAGCAGATTTTTTTTGAGTCTCCAATACCTTCTCTGACAGACTGGATAAATCAAAGCAAAAATTTCAGCTAATTGCTAATTCTCTTCCCTTCTTTATCAAATCCAGTTAATAATTCAGAGTTCAGGAACTGTACAAAATATGTTATGCAGAGCATTGAAGATCAGAACATTCCGTAAGTAATGATCCAACAAGTATTTCTTTCTCAGGGCCGAGATAACTCATTTATAAATTGCCTGTTTTTTCAAAGACAGGCTGAACCAAGAACTTGATCTATCAGTTTTGAAACATGCCCTGAAGCACAAACACAAAGAGAGCCGATCTCTGCAGGAGGAATGAGGGCTGTGTCACACCTGGCTGTGGGCCTGATGGAGGCTTCAGAGAGTGAAGGAAGCTGCTTTCAGGTGGCAGAAGGACAAGCCCACTTCATAAATCCATTTTGTAAGCTTCTAAAAAATCTTTTGTCCAAGTTCTTGAGAATTTCCTGGTTCTTTCCAGTGTGTGAGGCTTGGGAAGACACTTTTTACTTGATTTTAATTAAAACTTCATATGCTCTATGAGCAAACTGGGGAAAATATGATTATGATGTATGTTATCTTCTATGTGATTGATTTTCATGCCTACATTGTATAGATTTCTTAAAACAGAAAATCTTTGTTTGGGTAAAGTAATTTTCTGGATTCTCATTTTTAAAAAACCTTGAATTTTATATATATATATTCTTATATATGAATTCAAACAAGAGGATAAATTCTTCCTCTAAGCATTCATCAAAGAAACACTTAGCTATACAGAAGGGATGAATATTCAGTAAAGTACAGGGATGCTATCACACTCTTAGCCAGTTAAGGCCATATTAAAACTTTTCATATTAGACATACTTGGAGACCTTGTCTCTCTTTGCAGTCATTAGTCCGGCCTTAAGTGTTGCTCTGGTTCTCCTAAGAAGGCACCATCATGTGAGATCATGTAAACTGTACCCCTCACAAAAGAATAGCCACACTGGAATGACACAGATCCCCCCAACAAGTATATTATATTTATACACTGCAGTCAGAAGAGGAGTCAGCATTTAAACTATAAGGCTATCATCTTACGTTTCTATCTTGAAGCCTATGAATCTTTAAGCCTGCAGTCTTCCAATTTCTGTTACTCACACAAGTCTATTGTTAATACAATTGGCTCTTTTTATTCAAAGTTTTTAAACGATAGTGCATACTTGCTTCTTCACATAAACTATAGCTCTATACAATCCTTTTTCCCCTGCACTCCAGTAAACCTGAAACATAAAACATCACCAAATGTCCAAATGTATTAGTAACTTCTTAATCCCTATCCTCCTAGGGATGGGGCAGACAAACCCTTTCCTTTCTATAAGCTTCCACACCTCTTGTTGCCTTCTATCGTACTGTACTCTCATGGTTTTCATTCTAACTCTACATTTTTCACCTTTTCTTTACTATAAGCCTTTTCAAAGTTGTTCTTTTTTCATATTATTACTATTGTCTGCTTGTTATTCTCTGTTTCCTTAACAACCGTTACACTGTCTTCTTACTGATCTTGATACCACCTTCTTTCACCATCTAGTGGTCTCTGATGTTTCAGCCACATTTCAGTGCAGTTGACCATCACATTTTTATATATTTTCCTAATCTCTTTCCTGAGCTCCAGTTTTGCTTTGATAGCTGCAGGCTGAAGAGATCTCCCTGAATGCTTCATGAGCAAATCAAATTTAGCATGTCTAAAAAGACATCTAAAAGGATATCCTCTTAACCATAAATTCCTCCTGACGTGGCGTGTCTGTAATTGCCATCAATATCCTCTCAAGCCTCGAGGCTATGCATCTCCCTCCCTCCATGTCTCTGCTCATGCTGTTCTATGATGACTCAGTCAGAAACACTCCACTGAATTCCCAATTATTTTTTTTTTTAATATTTTTGTGATGCTTATCAACTTTTGATTTACTATGCTGTTTGGCTCCATCTTTCATCCTGCACTATGCTGAAACTTTTTATGTCCAATATCATGTTTTCCTAACACAGAGTCCTCTCCCTGGAAAGTGTTCAGAAGATATCTGTTACCCAAGTAAATGAATTTGATCATTAAGTTAATTCTGTTTACTCAGAAAGCCACTCATAGAAGGAATAATTAACTCTGATTTAGTTTACATACACAGTCTTTTCTAAAATGTTCACCGCCATGCTGACCCTGCAGAAGGAACTAGCTGCTGGGAAAGGTGCAGTACTCACATTCCTTAAGATTCACTCCAGGGCAGACACCAGGTAAGAAGTAGGATTTTGAATAATAACAGTTTTGCTGACCCAGGTTGAAAATATGAATCTGTGCTGTCGGTCACATAATTGATTTTAAAGAAAAGGCCCTGCAGGTATTAATCTTTGCTGATTCCTTTGAATGGTGAAAACTCACATTTCAACATAACTGCTACCAGTCAGGAATCTTTGCATCTAATCTTTGGCTCTTTCTTCGATGCATTTTACCTGATGATGATGACATGCTCTTTGTCTGAAAGGAAAATAAACAGCTCAGGCAATGTCTTTATGAAAGGGATTAAGAACATAATTATATGGCAAAATGGGGGTAAAAGGATGGATTCCGTCATCTCATTTTGTGGGCGAAAAGTACAAAGGCTAACTTAGGAATTTAAGAAAGAGTGAAGCCCCTTAACAGAACTGACATTACTTGAAGGGGCTATTATTTACATGGGCAAATCTAAAAGACAAGTGCAAGTTCACAAGACACTTCAAAATAACAGAACTATGTGGCAACATAGTTGCTGAATACTTGAAAATAACATTTTTGTAAAACAAAAATAATTTAGTTTTTCAGATTGTAAGTTACCTCCATTAAATATTTTAAATCAAAAATGTCTTACTGTTCCCAGTTATTTTCCAAATATTAGCCACTGGTATAAAGGACAGTGTATTCACAATATAAAAAATTAACTTTGATTTTTATAAGCAGTAAAGATGTCTGTGCCTTTTTAGTGTGAGTATGTAATGCTGTTATATATAGCATAATAACAGATGTGACATTCAGAGGAAGATAAAAAAATCTAAAACACTGTTTCCATGGCAACAATTTATAAAAGAGGATACAGGACTTTAATAAGCTAGGACAACTTTACATTGAAAGGAAGCATATTTGAGTTTTAGTTGCTAAATAATAAAACATATTTTTTCTGTATGAATTATTCTTTGAAATAAATAAGGTAAAACTTGCTGCCATTGCATTTAGTGACCTACAGCAGAAATTTCCAATGCATACCTATAAGAAATAAAAGTAAAATGCTTTTGATTCTGCCTACTTCTCAACAGATGGTGTGTAGCACAATAATTTCATGTTCAGTGGGCATAGACATTTTCACTGCCCATTTGGATTTCAAAGACCATATCACATTCTTAATTTATTATCTTAAAACACAGATTAACATTCAGTTCAATAAATGCACAAGGCATTGAATTTGATAATGAAGAAGATACAGAGATCAGTATGTCCAATAAATAAAAAACAATGACTAAAAATAATAAAGTGTAACTCAAAAGGTATCAAGGAATGTAGGAAAGTCCCTAGCAAGGAACTATTATAGTAGACAGGTAAAGATGTAGCTAAGGACTGATAATCAAATTAGTCTTCATGGATGATGTTGCCATTAATCTGAACCTTAGCAGATGTGATAGATTCCAAAGGGTGGAGATGCAGGTATGTGTATGTTGTGGATGGTCTTACAGTGGAGACAAAAAAGTGGCACATTTGAAAAACAATTCAATTAGGAATAAATAATAGAAAGTATTACAAAAGAGAATTAAGCCTTAAAACTGGTGGACACCCCATAAATCTTGGTTAAATTGAATGTAATTTTACTGAATCTAATTGAAATGAATTAATGGTTGGGGTAGTGCTTGTTCCTGTAGGATCTTGAAAGTCAAACTATGGATTTCAGAGTTTATTCTGTTGGAAGGTAATTTACTCATTTAATACATATTTATTAATTGCTTGATACAAACCAAGCATTTCAAGAGTTTCTAGGAATTCAAAGATAAACATGATAGTTTTTGTGCTTTGGGAAATCATTGCCCGGCCATCCTGTTTCAAGGTTAATGCAGGAGGCTTATTAATATAAAAGTGCTGCCTGATATAATTTTGAAAGATTAGGAAGACTTGGACAGACGGAGAGGGGAAGAAATAGAATTTCAGGGAAAGGTGACTTACAGCCTAAAGGCACAGAGGCTAGAAACCTTCTCGAGTGTATTTGGGTAGTCCTGGCTTTTCCCAGACTTTTGCAATTTAGCACTGAAAATTCTGGGGTACTCCCTCAGTCCTGGACAAATTGAGACAGTTGTTCACTCTGGGGAAGAAGGTGGGCAAAGGGAAGAGTCCAAGTTTAACAAGGCAGAATATAAAGTTAAGGCAGAGAGTGGCAAAATGTGATGCTACAAAAATAGCACATGCTGGGTCATAGAGAGTTTTAATGCCAGACTACAAATCCAAGACTTTATCTTATCATAGGGAACCATAGATGGGCTCTAAACAGAGAATTGGCATGGTTATCAGATAAAACATCCATCAGTGAGAAGGCTGTTGACACAAACCCCAGGCAAGAAATGATGAGAGGTGAACAGACTGGGGGTAGGAGGGATAAGGAAGAGAAAGTAGAAAGTAGAATTATCCTACAATATTTTGTAGAATAAAATATATAAAACTTAGCAATTGTAATTAGAGATGAAAGAGTATCTTATTCACGTATTCTTTCATTCAAGAAATACTTCCTTAGTGCCTACTAGATGATCAATATTCTACGAGGTGAGGATACAACCAGGAAGAAAACAGTCATGTAGCTTACATTCTATCGGGAGTGTCATCACCTGAAGTAGACAATACAAGAGGAAGAACTAGAAATTGGAGAAAGATAGTGGGTTCAGTTTGGTGTATTGGTTTTCATACCTGCAGAGTGATATTAAGAATTTTCTCAACTAGTTATACCTTATAGAGATCACTGTGGCTACAGTGAATAAAATAAATTTGGTGGGATGAATTTAGGAAAGAAATTGAGAAGCATTAAAAGGTAGAGCCTTGCCCATGAGTGCTGAGGCCATGGCCTATATTGATTTACTGAGAAAGAGTAAAGGACGGAATAAATATGAGAGACACCACAGAGGCCCTTGGGACTCAGCAACTTATTGGGGGCCACAGGATGTAGGTGGTAGCGATGGAGCAAGAGAATTCAAAAGAAGAGGAGCTTTCTGGGAGAATGAGATAGAATTGCAACACATTGATTTCAGGGATTCTCAGGTTATGTTATGGATGCTTTGATGAAGATTTTCAGCAGAATTAAAAATGTGAAGCCGGACGCCAAGAAAATATTTACCTGTTGACTATGATCCAACCTTAGAGAGATACTTAACTCCATCAAAATGAATCCCAGCCATTAATAGAAAGACAATAGAGAGCAATGAGAAGAAAAAGAAGGATTGAAATTTAGAAAATATCCACATTAAAAAGGCAATAGGAAGGGGAAATGTGTAAATAAAATAGAAAATGGAAAATAAGTTAGAAAAGTTTTCCATGTTGTGAAAGTCATAAGGAGCATCCCAAACCAAGTTTTCATGATAATATGACTCTGTTTCATTTATGACTCTAAGAATCACATTTTTAATAAGATTCTATTTTACTTACAATCACAAATTAACTTCTTGTCCTGTACTTTCTGTATCTGCTCATTATCAAATTTTGTTAAATAAACATTTTAAATGGAGTAAATTTTATCAAATAAGCTTGGATACATGCATTCTAATATAAGTAGCCTGTGAACATAAATTGTAATAAAAATAGATTAAATACTCCAGTTTTTCTAAAAAAAAGAAAATTCGAAAATTTTCATCAGGGCTGGTTTTTAAATATGAGATTTAATCTAAACATTCTTAGCATAATGGAATAATTAAAACTAATTGAATACATGAGTTTTCATAAATGAAAAAGCTTGTAAATACAAATTTTTAACCAAACTAACTTAAATTCTATTATGCTCTTAAACCAAAACTGGATAATTGAGATTTTAATTGAAACCAATTTATAAAGATGAGTTTACATCAAATAAAATGTGGAAGAAATGCAGCTTTTTAATTACAAGATTGGACAAATTTGTTTTCAAAAACTTCGAAAAATGTTTTTCTATTAAACTAGCCTGGTTCAGATTCAAAAACAGCAATTACCTAAAAAAAAGTTAGAGTGCGCAAGTTTTTATAATAAACAAACTTTTAAATTTGACTTTCTATCCATACTAGGTTAAAATGGCAGGTTTTCTTAGAATCTAATTGAATATAAAGTTTCAAATTGAACTTATTGACACAATTTTCCTTGAGAATAGCTTAAAATATGGCTTTGAAAGACAATAGCTTAAATCAGATTTAGAAAAAAATAAATTTTAATCCAAATAATTTATAAACATTAGATTTTATCTACACTAGCTTAAATAAAGCTAATCATATGCATTTCCTTCTTATATTACCTCTGCCAAAATTTGCCACAGTGCCTAACACAATGCCTGGTATACAGTAAGTGCTCAATAAATGTTTATCGAAGCAATGGATCCACTGTTTTCCTCTCTTATTCTCTATTCTCACAGACTGCTCTACTATGTGTATCTTGATTTGATAGGTTCAAAATATATCTGATATATGTGATGACTTCTTGATGACTCATTAGAATTTTTTGTTCTCCATTATATTTTCATTATAGTATTCAGATATGTTGCTTTTCAATTGCTTTCTGTGCTTTATGTTTTGTCACCTCAACAAACAAATCTTTTGAAGGCAAGGACTTGTTTTGCCTTTTCTGTGTGTGGCTTCAGACCACATTTTGCGTGCACTTTGATTGCCACATGGTAAACATCTCCCAGTTATAAAATTATTCAAATAAAAACAACATTGCTTTCAACCTTCGAGAATCAAATTTTTATTTACCTTGAACATTATGTAAATGTTTATCTGCAAGGTTGCATTTAAGCTATGTGCTTCTTAGACTTATTGTAACTCTACTCACAGATTCGCAGATATATCCTAATGAAAATATCACAGTAAGCATTATAATATTCCTATGTCAGCCTTGCCTTTTTAATCTTCTTTATATCTTTAGATGTCCCCATTGCATTAAAATAGAGGGAAAAAATACTATAGTAAAATTTTAGCGTACGTATGGAATTTCCTTTTAGATATTTATTTATTTAAGCAATAACTCGCTCATTTATTCATCAAACATGAGTCTCCACTCTGTGCCAAGTACTAGTGTAAGTCATTAGAGAACAAAACACAGCAATAAGCAAAATTAAGTTCCTGCTATGCTAATGCTTACATTCCAGCCAGTATATGGAAATAATCAAACACAGAGAATGCATGCGTAAAACATAGACTGAAAACAAACGCTACAAAGGAAAATAAAGCAGCGTAAGGGAAACGAAGATGTAAAGGGAAGGGAAGGCACTGAAGTTGCATCAGGGGTATTCAGTGAAGGCCTTAGAGGAGACGGCGTTTGTGCAGACACTGAAGGAGGGAGGAGGGAGGCACACGTGAATTTCTGGAAAGGAATCACCCCAACAGCGAGAATACAAAAGACTGGGTGGAGAGAGGCACGTGCTTGGTGTGTCCAAGGAGCAGGAAGAAAACTGAAGGATGGAGGTAAGTGGGGCAGAGTAGGGGAGGGGGTTGCATGATGAGAACAGAGAAGTGCTGGTGGAAGGGGCTCACATAGGACCCTGTAGGTCACAGTAAGAACCTGGACTTTACTTTGATTGAGATAGAATGTCTTGAACAATTTTGAACGAAAAACTAATATGATGTGGCATGTTGTAAAATGACTCTTCCTTCAAGGCACCAAAATGACTATAGGGAGCTTGTCTAGGAGCAGAGAAATAACTTAAAATGTTTCCATGGTTTAGGTAAGGATAATGGTGACTTAGAACAGGGTGGTTAGTACTAGATTTTGCTTATTCTTCCAAAAACAAAAAGAGAAAAAAACAAAAACAGAGAACTCAAAGGAGTTGATGAATTACATATGAGGTCTAATAGAAAGAGACGAGTCAAGGATGACTCCAAAAGTTAATGGCCTGAGCAAAAGGAATAATGAATTTGCAAGATTATGGAAGGTACTGATTTGTAGGAAACTGTGAAGTTTTAGAAATGTTAAGTTTGTGAAGGCGATTACACATTCAACTAAACCCCTTTCTTTCCAGAATGAAGCGCATGTATCCTAATGCAAAACTATAACATGCTACTGATGAGACTAAGGATTGTTCAAGAAAAGCCTGCATTTGCATGGCTATGATAAGAATGTTTTATATAAAACTGCATTTAGAAATGAAATGTCTTCATCTCCTCTATTTTAGGGAAGGATTTTCTATCAGAAGTAGGTTGCCTAAGTCTTAGAGGCAAACTCCTTTCTGAAAGCCAACATGTCAACTAAAAACATCTTTATGAACTGGAAACACAGAATAATCCCCTTCACAGATATGAGAATTTATGTTGTGTTACTGAGTGCCAGATGTAAGGTTGGCACACTTTGCATGTCAACAAGGATTATTGTCATTTAATTTGATATTTATTCTGGGACTTGCTTCCTGAGGAGCCCTCACAGGGAAAACCCTTAATGCCAAAGATCTACTACTTTGGTGGTAAAACTTCCTGAAAACTCACATAGGGTCAGGCCCTGGGCTTCCCTCTTAAGCACTCTATGCTAGGCTAAGAGAGTATTTTGCAGAAACTGCTTTATAAGGTCCGTGACTTCTCTGACTGTGCTTCTAAAACTTATGTTTCTTGGAGTGTCTTTGTTTTAATTGGAGACCACGTTTGGACTTGAGCTACTTCTCTTCTTATAGCTCCGTGCTGCTGTGGTTTGTGTTACATTTGTAGCCTTGCTGTCAACAGCTATGTCTGAGGGCTGGAGGTTCCAAGGCAATCCGCTGCTAAGGCGTGCTCCCACACTCCGTGTTTACAAATGTTCTCCTTCCACTTGACACAGTGCAGTTATGTTGTTCTCATGGTTTCATTCATGTTTCTCATTTGAATGACCTGGTTGGTAGAGCTGTTTCCAATAAAATAGGGTACTCTACATAAGGCACATCATCAGGCCATCTGGCTGCTTTAATTCCTGTTGCAGTCATCAAAACAAAACATGTCTGTAACCCAGAGGAAATCAACAGACATACCATAGGAAAGCAAATACAAAAGGGGAAAGACTGTATCTCCTCTATTTTCTCTTCACTTGGAAACAGAAAAGGAGATTATAACTTGCTAGTCTCTGTGGTTCCATTGCAGCAGCAAATCACAATCCCTGGAGAGTCACAGACTCCTGTTTGAGATAATCAACTATTTAAATTTCCTTAGCTGGTTGGAATAAAGAACGATCAGACATGCTGACTTTGTTGTTCCTTGAAGGTGCCATGTTGCTGGCTCCTTCATGCTCTTACAGTTGAAATTAACACTAATAAGGGTGCATCCTTCCCTCTCACCACTCTACCTCCTTCTCTTTGTTCAAGAATCAACACAAGTATTTTGTACTTTGGGACATTTTTCCTCTTTCCAGCCTCTTCCCCTCCACAACTCCCATAACCCACATCCTCCCACACATATACATGCTGCACATGCACTTTCTTTAAAATAAGGTTAACATACAAAATTATTTTTATTTTTATACATTAGCAATAAACACACAAAAATCAAAACTAAAAACGCAATACCATTTATAATTGCTTAAAAAATAATAAAATAATTAGGTATAAATCTATCAAAACATGTGTAGGACTTGTATGCTGAAAACTATAAAATAGCAGTGAAATAAAACAAGGAAAATGAAAGTAGATGGAGATACAACCATGTCCTTGTATTGAAGACTCAACAAGGTAAAGACACATTCCCCTCCTAAAGGTGCATGCAATTCCTGTCACTATCATAGCAGGATATTTTTTAAATACAAACTCAATTATTCTACATGATTCATACGGGAGGCAAAGGAATGTCCCACTGGTCAGCTCCAATGCCACACGTTATATACTGACTAAGCTGTCCCTGCGAAACACACACCCTCGCCTACAGCCCCACTCAAGCATAGACACCCTTGTCCTTCATGGTCAAATTCTACACCACGTGGCCGTAAAAAGCTCTTCTTCAACCCAGGCATGTAATTAGGCCAGGGCTGAGCAGACACCTAAGGGAAGCCAAAGCATAGGCTTTGTAAGGATCTTTCATGCTCCCGGTGTAAAATGTTAGCTGAGACTATCAGGCTCTTGTTTACAATTTTAAATAAAAGAAGTGCAGAGGGGTGAGGGGATTTGCAAAGCTGGCTCAAGTGGTAACTTATGTTTTGAAGAAAAGGCCAAAAAGGCCTTGAGGGGTTGTGATAAGGCAAAGATTTGAACAGACAGGAATAAGGAGGAGAAGCTAATTTGAAGATACAGATGAGAATGAAGCAGACGGACAGAAAGACGCAAAAGCAAGTTAAGATTACATGTAGCTCACTCTGGAGAGACGGAGCGGGAGGAGGCACCAATTTGATTCCAGCTCCAGGAGAGGTGTTTGACAGTGAATGGCACTTGCTTGCGATAGCTGGGGCAAGGCTCTCTTTCTTACATTACATGTGCAAGTAAGTACCTATCGAGAATTCCATGAATATCTCCTTTGTAGTACTTATCCTGTTCTGTTGCCAACTCGTCAGTGTCTCCCGGAAGACTATTAACTTCGCGGGAAAGGGATCTCAATCATTCTGACTTTATCTGTCTACCTAGTAGGCTCTCAATAAACATTTGGAGACTGCGCCAGGACTAACTCAGAACTGTCAGGACAAACTACAACTTGCAAGTCTATCCGGCAGCATTGGCAGACTTTTAAGAATAAGAAAGATATTGACTGAATGCTAAGAACACACCTACTCGTAAAGCATTGTGTTATATCTAACTCATGCTAGAATTTAAGGCCTCCCTTTCCCAATCTACTAGACCCACTTAATTACCAAATCTAATTGATTCTTTCTCTCTCACACCCATCTGATTCTCTCCACCCCGTAGCATTTGCCCTAAGTCAGGACACTACTTGAACCTAGACAAATTACTACTATCATTTCCTCAGATGTCCTCCTGCCTCAATGGTGACCCACTGCAGTTAATTTTTCCATTCCGCCACCAGAAAATCCTAAAACACAAGTCTGATCATTTCACTCCAGTATATAAAATCTTGCAAAGGCAATCCCTCTCGTTTGTGGGATATATTCCAAACTGTTTTACGTGGCACACAGGGTCTTTCATGATTTGACACTGGTCCTCTTCATCCTCATTTCTTTTCCTTATTCTTTCTGCCCCTCTGTCTTTCTCTGCTCCAGCTGAACTAGTTCTTTTGGTTCCTTGAACACATTATGCTCTCTCAATGCTGAGTCCCCAAGCATGCTATTTTTCTGGGCCCGAACTCTTCCTACCACAAACTCCAATGTCCTTAAAACACATACCACATCTCATCTGAGTCATGTTGAGTCATTCTTCAAATATAAGCTCAGATACTACTTCCTGAAATATTTCAATGACTACTGTCTTCCTTCCCGTGTTTAAATTGGCTTCTGCATCCTTCTACAACCCCTTGTGTTCACATTATCATATTTGGCTGTGTTATCCACCTACTATATTGTAAACTCTATATTGTATTCTATAGCTAGGAATGCCATATAATGTCTAACCATGTTATCTGTAGCATCTAATGCAAATTATAGGTATATAGTGGGCACACAATAAATATTTTTGATTGAATGAAGTAGATCCCAGGGATTTATTTCTGTAGAGAGCAAGATAGGTATACATGCTGGTGCAGTACAGAATGATAAATGGACAAGTGCTAAGAATTTGGAGTTTTTGTCTGTGAAACGGAAAGCATAGTAACATTTCTCTGTGTGTTTGTCTCCAGGAATGGGAGCAGCACAGAGAGGGAGGATGGGGAAGGAGGATCTTACCTACTCTAACAGACTGACCCAACTTCAGGTGGGCTTATTTCACTCAGTCTATGGATTATTAAATGGACTGTATTTAAAGAAGGACCTTGTAGTGTTTCAAAGTGTAGATGGAAATCCAAATGAAGAAAAGACAAAATGATTTCAACTAGTATTTATTTGTCAAGTTCATTTTCACAGCTGCTTTTGTCCAAACGCTGCAAAATAGTAATTGAGTAAGAAATAACTATTGGCCTTCCCATGTTGTGGAAAAAGGTAGGTAAGCATTCATAAAATTTCATCTGAAGATTTAAATTATTCTACTGTTCCCAGAGCCATTGTTATTTTTAAAACTCTCATTTTTATAAAATTGCAATAATAGCACCTAATCTGGTAGACAGAGAGAGTACATACACAAATAATCTCATGGTATTATTATACTAACTAGGCTGTGGGGTAGGAAGGGCAACTATTAATAGTAATCTTCATTTGTGAGTTTGAGATGTAACATAATGCAAATGTTATCATTATCACCATCATCATCATAAGAGCTGAGATTTACTGAGCCTCTACTTTATACTTTGTATGCATTATCTCATTTAAGTGCCACAACAATCCAATAATCCACTACTATTATCCCATTTTGTGGATAAGCAAAACTCAAATTTAAAAAAAGTTAAGTAATGTGCCCAAGGTCACACAGCTGGTGGAGAGAAATGTTGACGTTCAGACTTTGTATTATATTCTAACTTGATGCTGTTTTTCACAATTGCTGAGATTTCCTAGTAGTATATGTTGTTTTCATTTCTTTTAATTTCCTCATAGATGCTTTTCCATGCAACTCAAAAATAGAAATAATCGTTTGTATTATAATCATTGTTTACTGAAGTTACTTCCCTTGTAAGATTTCATTCCCCTTCGACCTCCTCTTCTTTTCCTCCCTCCTTTTTTTCAAGATTACATGAGGAAAAATCTATTCATGTGGTAGTAGGTCAATTCTAAGAATAACTAGATAAACCCAAGGTCTTATTGTATAACCAAATTACAAGACCAGTGTTCATACTTGTTTTCTTACATCAAAAGTATTTTGTGTTTGCAATATAGATAACAGTAAATCTCATCCAAGAAGTGTTTCGTGGAGAAAAAGACTATTACTGTTGTCACTCCAACTAGGGAGATTGTCCCCCTTATGTTCTTTGGAATATGAGGAAATATTGGTTGTTTATAACCTTAGAAAAGAGCATTAAATTATTGATTCATTAGGATTTTTATTTTCAACATCTCTGAAACAACTTCATTTTTAAGCCCTCTTATTATTTCTAAACAAGATGAATTGCTCTTAAATATTCTACTAGGACAATCTAGAATAAATAGTAAGAATCTATTTGTATTTATTTTTATCAACCAAGCTACAATACTGATTAAAGTCAAACTAGAGAATAAAACACCCACTATTATCAAATTATGTGGCCAGAATATGAAGCCAATAAAAGCCAAACTGATATTTTGGGCTATTGTGAATTGACTCCCATTTTTAGGTGATAAGAAGACTCTAGCTTTGTCATTCTTTATAGCTGCATTAATTCAGTTTTAAGAGTGGTAGCAACCCTAGAGTGTGACTAACATGTTTATATTGGCAGCCAAGTGATTTTGTGTGGCCTTAAGTACTGCAGTTATGCATATTTGACTATCCAGTATTAAATAGTCATTGCATGGCAGTTAGATTCAATCAACCAGCATTGCATGTGAAATACAATGAATCCAAATAAAATACAGTTTTAATTGCCTGGGAAAGAGGGAGCAGAATGGAACACAATAAGGGAGCTAATCATTTTCACTTGTTTCTTCTTATTAGTAGTAGTATGGTTAAAAAAAAAAAAAAGTGTCATGAGATCTACCCACTTAACAATTTTTTAAGTATGCAGTACATGTCATTAACTATGGACACATTGTTGTAAAGCAGACCTTTAGAACTTTTTCATCTTGCATGACTGAAACTTTATATTCATTGAAAAGCAATTCTCCATTTTCCCCTACCTGCAGCCACTGGCAACCACCATTCTATTTTATAAATGAAATCATGCAGTATTTGTCCTTCTGTGGCTAGTATATTTCACTTAAAATAATATCCTCAAGATTAATCCCTGTTGTAGCATATGACAGGATTTCCTTCTTTTTTTGAAGCTGAATGATGTTCCATTGCATGTATAGACCACATTGTATATACCAATACCTCTTAGCTATTGTGAATAATGCTGCAGTGAACATGGGAGTGCAAATATCTGTTTGAGACCCTGTTTTCAATTCTTTTGATTAAATACCCAGAAGTTAAATTGCGGGATCACATTGTAGTTCCATTTTTAAGTTTTTGAGAAAGCTCCATACTGCTTTCCATAGTGGCTGCACTATTTTACATTTCCACCAACAGTATATACAAAAGTTCTAATTTTTCCACATCTTCACCAACACTTGTTTTGTTTTGTTTTGTTTTTATAGTGACCATCCTAATAGGTGTCAGGTGATATCTCACTGTGGTTTTGATTTGTTACCAGTGATATTGAGCATTTTTTCATATACCTGCTAATCATTTGTGTGTCTTCTTTGGAGAAAATGTCTTTTCAAGTCCTGCACAAGTTTTTCAGTCAGACTATTTGGGTTTTGTTTTGTTTTGTTTGCTATTGAGTTGCTGGAGTTCCCTATGTATTCTGGATATTATCCTCTTATCAGATATATGGGTCACAAATATGTTCATCCATTTTGTAGGTTGCCTTATCGCTTTGTTGATTGTTTCATTTGCTGTGCAGAGCTCTAGTTTGATGCAGTCCATTGTCTATTTTATATTTTCTTGCTCATGCTTTTGGTATCATGTGCAAGAAGTCAGTGTTAAAACCAATGCTATGAAGATTTTGCCCTGTTTTCTTACAGGAGTTGTATAGGTTCAGGTCTTACATTAAAATCTTTAATCTATTTTTGAGTACATGTAAGATAAGGGTCCGATTTCATTCTTTTGTGGATATCCAGTTTTCCCAACACTGTGTCTTGAAGAGACTATGCTTTCCCCATTGTGTATTCTTGGAACTCTTGTCAGAGAGTAGTTGACTGTGTTCATGTAGGTTTATTTCTGAGTTCTTTATTCTGTTCCATTTGTGTATATGTCTGTCTTTATCTGTCTTTGTGCTAGTACTATACTCTTGATTACTATAGCTTTGTGATATGTTTTGAAATCAACAAAGGTGAGGCTTCCAGTTTTGTTCCACTTTCTCAGGATCGTTTTGGTTAATCAGAGTCCTTTGTGGTTTCATGTGAATTTTATGATTGATTTTTCTATTTCTGTAAAAACTTCTATCAAGATTTGATAGAGCTTACATTGAATATGTAGATCACTTTGGGTACTATTTTAACAATAATCCTTTTAATTCATGAACATGGAATGTCTTTCCACTTATTTGTATCTTTTTAAATTTCTTTCAATGCCGTTTTGTAATTTTCAGTGTATAAGTCTTTCGCCTCCTTGGTTAAGTTTATTCCTAAGTGTTTTATTCTTTTTGATGCTATTGTAAATGGAATTGTTGTCTTATTTTTTTTTCAGATTGTTCATTGATAGTAGGTAGAAATGAGATTGATTTCTGTATGATGATTTTGCATCTTGAAACTTTGTTGAATTTGTTTATTAGTCCTAAATTTTTTTACTGGAATCTTTAGGATTTTCTATGCAAAATATTATGTTATCTGTGAACAGAGATAATTTTATTTCTTCTTTTCCAATTTGGATGGCTTTTATATATTTTTCTTGTTAATTGCTCTGACTAGGACTTCCAACAATATGTTGAATAGAAGTGGCAAGAGTCAGCATCCTTGCCTTATTCCTGATCTTAGAAGAAAAGTTTGCAGTTTTTCCTCATTGAGTAAGATATTATTAGAGGTGGACTTCCAACATATGGCCTTTAGTATGTTCAGATTCATTCCTTCTATTCCTAATATGTTGAGAGGTTTTTTAAAATCATGAAAAAATGTTGACTTTGACAGATACTTTTTCAGCATCTATTGAAATAATCAGATGATTTTTATTCTTCATTCTGTTAATATGGCTTATCACATATATTGATTTGTGTATGTTGAAGCATCCTTGAATCCCCATGGTCATGTTGTATGATTCTGGTGAATTTAGTTCGATACTATTTTGTTGAGGATTTTTGTATCTATACTCATCAGAGATATTGGCCTGTAGTTTTCTTTACCTTGTAATGTCTTTGTCTGAATTTGGTATCAGTGTAATGCTGGTCTCATAATGCTTGTCTCAGTTTGGAAGTATTCTCTCCTTTATAATTTTTGGTAAGAATTTGAAAATGATTGCTGTTAATTCTTGTATAAATGTTTGGTAGAATACTCCAGTGAAACCATCTGGTTCTGGGCTTTTTTTTGTTGGAAGATTTTTGATTACTGTTTCAATCTTGTTACTAGATGTAAGTCTATTCAGATTTTTTTATATTTCTTCATGATTCGGTCTTAGTAGCTTGTATGTTTCTAATAATTTATGCATTTCTTCTAAGTTATCCAATTTGTTGGCATGGAATTGCTCATAGTAGTCTCTTACTTTCCTTTTTATTACTGTGGCATCTGTTGTGATGCCTCCACTTTCATTTCTGATTTCAT
Organism: Lepilemur ruficaudatus; assembly: GCA_963574885.1. Taxonomy (NCBI): domain Eukaryota; kingdom Metazoa; phylum Chordata; class Mammalia; order Primates; family Lepilemuridae; genus Lepilemur; species Lepilemur ruficaudatus. The sequence goes on along the minus strand of CAUYRT010035227.1, from coordinate 8,229 downwards.
TTATTTGAGTGTTCTCTCTCTCTCTGTCTCTCTCCCCCTCTTAGTCTAGCTAAAGGTTTTTCAATTTTGCAGAATTTTTACAAAAGCCAACTCAATTTCATGGATTATTTTTACTCTGTTTTTATTCCCTATTTAATTTATTTCTGCCTTCATCATTTTTATTTTCTTCCCTCTGCTAACTTTGGGTTAGTTTGCTCCTTTTTCCTAGTTCACTGAAGTGTAAAGTTAGGTTGTTTATGTGGAAATCTTTCTTTTTTTTACCACAATAAACTTCTCTTCTAGTATTGCTTTTGTTATATTCTATTTGCTTTAATATGTTGTGTTTTCTTTTTCATTCCTCTGAAGATATTTTCTGATTTCCCTTTTGATTTCTTCTTTGATCCATTGGTTGCTTAAGAGGGTGTTGTTTAATTTCCACATATTTGTGAATTTCTGGTTTTCCTTCTGCTATTGATTTTAGTTTCATTCCATCATGGTGGAAAAAGATACTTTGTATGATTTCCTCTTCTTAAATTTCTATTTTTTTTTTTTTTTTTTTGAGACAGAGTCTCACTCTGTTGCCTGGGCTAGAGTGCCATGGCGTCAGCCTAGCTCACATCAACCTCAAACTCCTGGGCTCAAGTGATCCTTCTGCTTCAGCATCCCGAGTAGCTGAGACTACAGGTATGCACCACCATGCCTGGCTAATTTTTTCTATATATTTTAGTTAATTTAATTAATTAATTAATTTAATTAGTTAATTAATTTCTTTCTATTTTTAGTAGAGACAAGGTCTTGCTCTTGCTCAGGCTGGTCTCCAACTCCTTACCTTGAGCGACCCTCCCACCTCGGCCTCCCAGAGTGCTGGGATTACAGGCGTGAGCCACCGCACCTGGCCTGTTCTTAAATTTCTAAAGGCTTGTTTTGTGACCTAACATGTGATCTATTCCACAGAACATTCTCTGTGTGCTTGAAAAGAATGTGTATGCTGTTGGAGGCAGGGTTCTGTGTATATCTGTTAGGTCCATTTGGTCTCACGTGTTCTTGAAGCCTTGTTTTTGCTTATTAATGTTATGTCTGGATGTTCTACCCTTAATGAAAGTAGGGTATTAAAATATCTACTATTATTGTATTACTGTCTATTTCCCCCTTCAGTTCAGTCAATATTGGCTTCACTTCATATATTTGGGTGCTCTGATGTTGCATGTGCACATGTTTATGATTGTGATAACTTCCTGGTCATTGAAGTTTTTATCATTAAATGATGTCCTTCTCTGTCTCCTTTAACAGTTTTTGATTTAAGTTTATTTTTTTCTGATGTAAGTAGGGCCACTCCTGCTTTCCTTTGGTTATTATTTGCAAGAAATGTCTTTTTCTATTCTTTCACTTTCAACCCACATGCATCCTTTAATCTAAAGTGAGTCTGTTGGGCTTCTTATCCATTCAGCCACTCTATGTCTTTTGATTTAGGAAGTGTTACCCCTTAAATTTAAAATAATTACTGATAGAAAGAGACTTACTATTGCCATTTTCTTAACTGTTTTCTATTGTACAGTTCTTTTGTCCATCTTTCCTCATGCTCCCTTCCTTTGTGTTTCATTGATTTTTTTTTTAGTTACATTCTTTGATTCCTTTCTCATTTTCTTTTATGTATATTCTGTAGGTATGTTATTTGTAGTTACCATGGGCCTTACAGAAAACAACTTATAAGAAACTATTTTAAGCTGAGAACAATGAACTCCAATTGCATGCAAAAACTAAACTTTTACTTCTCCCCACACACTTTATTGATGTCACAAATTATATCTTTTTATGTTGTGTACCATTAACATATTTTTATAGTTATATTTATTTTCTATACTTTTGGTTTTTAACTTCTACTAGAATTAAAAGTAATTACTTAGCACCATTATAGTATTATTGTGTATTTGTCTGCATATTTACTCTTACCAAGGAGCTTTATACTTTCATATATTTGTATGCTGCTATTTATCCTTTTTTGTTTCAACTTGAAGGACTCTTTTTAGCATTTCTTTGAAGGCAGATCTAGAGTTGATGAATTACCTCAGCATTTGCTTATCCACGAAAGTATTTTTCTATTCCTCATTTTTGAAGGATATCTTTAAGTCTTGATACACATAGTAAAACTTTCTTTGGTAATTATTTTAAATAATTTTTTCCTTTGGCCACCAACATATTATAATGATAATCTTTATATCTTTTCTATTTTTCCAAAATTTTAATGCCATAGTATATAGCATTGTTGCTTTTCATAATATATTGGCTGTTTAAATAAATTTATCATGGCAGTGATTATATCTTAATACTTAAATAAGAATGTCACCTATTTTTATATGTAGCATAGTATGAGATTAACTAAAGGATTTTATGGCATTGAAGTAGCCTTTAGAAAAGAGTAGCCAGATAAAATGCAGGATATATTTATACCAAAAAACTATTTCTTGTTTATCTGAAATTCAAATTAAACTTGGTATTTCTACTTTTCTTGCTAAATATGGCAGTTCTACTTCTGAAAAGCTCCTAATGTTAGCTCACCCCTTGGGAATTAAGACGAACAGGCACTAAAAACAACTCAGCTATTTCATAGTGAGGATGTGAGATACTCCCACTAGAATCAAATCAGAGAATAAAAAAAAGATTCATAAGAAGAGAGTCACCGTTAAAAATTTACAATGTGCCAGATGCAGTGCTTAGCTTTCAACGTGCATTTCAGTACATAAACCTTCCAACTACTCTGCTTTAAAGATAGGAAAATCAAGGCTTAGACAGAATAATTTGCCAAAGGCCACATCTCTAAGAAGTGAGACATCCAGGATTTTAAACCAGGCTGACACTACCAAGAGCCTGTGGGCTTATTCAAAGTGCAATGCCGGAAAGATAAAAGTTCAATGTCCCTGAGAGCTTCTGATCTATAGAGATGTAGAGATTTATTATACTCCAGGGTCAATGGGAATAAGACATTTATGATGCTTTTCTTCAATCTTCAGTTAAATAACATTTATTGAACATCTCTGTGTCAAGTACTGTTCTATGAAGAAAACATAAAATGGTAAACAAGATCTCCCCCATCCCTATTTTCTCAAGTATGCACCAAAATGCATAATATCCTAGAAGAAAAAGCAATTGTAAAACAAAGATATAAGTAATAAAAATTCCTTTTAACAGATGAACATGTTTATCATTTCTGAGCTTGGTGCTATTTAGAAAACAAGAAATATAAATTTATATATCTTGAAAAGCTGTCAAAGATAATCAATTTCTTGGTTATTACTTTTCTTGAATATAAAGAATGGGAAATTTTCTACTCTACACATAACAATATTTTGTTTCATAACCCATGGTGGCTTGCTTCATGATCTGACATAAACAACCATTTAGGGTTTATATACATATTTATTTATTATATATGTAATAAATAAAAACTATTTATGCAAATTATTAGAATAGACTATAACAAGAAAATAGCTAGTATCTTTTTTATTGCACAACTAATGCACATATTTTATAATTTATAAAAAATTTATTTCTAAACAATTTGAATTTTATTGGAGCAGGTATCATTCCTCTTAGCAACTGTAAGTAGGATTATCGTATTATTTAGTGCCCAAATGAGGATACCTTTGACAGTGGAAGGAGGACCTATTAATTATTATGCATGTCCAACAGGCATAACCAGTATTATCCCAGACAAGCCATGTTTGTAATCTATTCATTTCCATCTCAAAGACTTCAAAGAATACCCCAGGGTTTGGTTATGGTTAGCACTCATGACTTTTTCCTTTGTGGGCAAACAAGAAGCCCTGGCATCAAACATATATCAGGATTTGTCACCGCAAGCTTCTGGTGCCATTGGTAGCGATCAGAGCTAAAAATACGGCAAAAGTAAAAATCTTTCCTCAACGTAATAAACGTTTATCCTTCCCAGTGGAGACAGAAACAAAATGCATCAGCTAGTTAAAAAGATGGGATAAAAAAGGTGAAAAACAGTCATTGTTGACTAGTTAATAACAGAATATGTAAAACTTGTCATCTCTTATTACTGCTTATCTGATTCTTTCATCTGCAGACTTATTTGTGCAGTGGTTTTAATGACTGAAAATCTCTCAGTAAAAATGTTTCCATATTGCCCTAATAGCTGCTCATTACTGGGCTATTTCTCTCTTTTTGTCTTATTTGGGTTTAATGTTGTCAACCTGATTAAATTTTCCTCTTTATGACTGCATATCTTGACTGTCTTTTAAATGACACATTGACACACTGTCCTGAAAATAATACAGTGAATTGTGCTTGACTTATCTTTGTGGTTGTCTTCCTTCTCCTTTAATAAGAGTTCTATAGGAAATTATCATTTTTTCCTATACATAAACATGCAATCGTGCACACATATTCTAAAGTAAGAGTTAAGTTTAAATTTCAAAGAACTACCATATGCAGGAATGCCCACATGCAAATTTGCAAATACAGTTATTCTTTAAAAGAAGTAAAATCAAGTTGTGTTTGATAAAACTTGTTTCATTCTAGCCCAGAAAAGTAATAAAGCCAAGCAAAAGTAAGAAGGATTGCCAGCTAAGTAAAGAAGCTTTTATCTACTTTATTACCTGCCTAATAATAGACTTTTACATTAGGGTATTGGGAGGAATGGGATAAAGCAAAGCCATATAAAAGGAAAGAAATGTTTTAAAGTTAAATTCACTGTACACTAAATTAGTTGCAATTTAACTTTCTATATTCTATCTTCTAAAAAGCACTAACTTCAGAAACATTAGTTCTTTCTATACTTGTACACATTTCAAAGCCATTGGAATTTCTACGTATTTCCCCTATCAGCAATAGCTAGTGCAAAAATTCTCTATAACATTTCAACTAACATATTGGAAATCTGCACAGATTCAAGAGGCATATTGATCACGTTGAACTTTGGGGAAAGACACGAGTAGAAGAAACAAGCTACGTTTAAATAAAATCTCTTTCCAAGACATTGAAATTGTTTTAAGGACTTAGAAAAATCAATGACACTTCACAGTGTTTCTGCAAGATGAGTAGAGATTATTAATGCTGGTATAGCAATGGGAAAATAGAGACGGGGGATTAAGGGACGATACAGGCCAGTGAAATGAGGTGGGTAACAAAAATATCATATAGAGAGCCAAGAACCATAGCCACAGCTACACAGTTGTATACCATAAAAAATTCTAACATTAAATACAAAAAAAATAGCATAATAATTCTGCATGCAACATTGCAGTGGCTTAATAAATGTTTAGATTTTCTACTAAAACAAATGTATTTCTGTGGCCGTATGTAAGAAAAATATTAATCCATTTTAAACCCTAAAATATGAATGGAAATGTTGAATGAAAATCATTGCATTTTAAAATAGGTATAATTCTTTTTCTGTAATGTCATAGGAATTGCAGCTTTGCAAATCACTTCCCTGTGACTAACCACCATAGGAAAAAGAGGAAACGTGAAAATTAAATGGTCAATTCAATCAATAGCTAAGGATGAGGTACTCTGTCGATAGGAGACTTCCTAATGGAAAGGGGGGTTAAAGGAGTCTGGTTCGCAGCACCCAACTTCCATTAGTGGACTTTACTAAAACTGGTCTACCTGAGGCCTGATCTGCCTGTCATTGGTCCCCTTTCCCACTCACTGCAGATAATGGTCCTTTTTTCACTTTATAACAGAGAGGAGGTGTACACTTCCCACCCATCTCACTATGTGACATCCCCCAAAGTAATAAAAACCTCCAGGTCATAAAATAAAGAGAAAATTGAATAATGGTATCAGTAAAGCTTTATTTAATCAAAGCAACACAAAACCTTTTCCAATCAGTTTCATTTAGAGAGACATTTCCAATAATACTGCTTTTTGTTTTTAATAAAAAGCAAAATATTATATACTACTAATAATTATAATTCAATAATGAAAAAAGGGACAGTAATAAGAAATAAACTATTTTAAAATTTCAAAATACATATATTATTTTAGTTGCAGAGAACTCTATAGCTGATGAATAAAAAATTTTCAATGATAAACATATATATTACATTAATACAAAAGTCTAGGGAAGTGTAACGTAAATATGGCTTCAAGAGAACTCAAGGGCTAATGTAAATCTTTCAGCTGCTGAGGAAGAGATTCCATGTGTTTTTAAAATAGATGTTGTTGAATACCAAATCATTATGGTTCTTGAATTCCATTGTACACATTTATAAATAGAGCTTTAACAGTTTTATATGAATGAAAATCTCAATATTTATAATATACTTTAAATCGTATCCTTCGTATTTTTTAAATATAATACATTTTAGAGACCAACTTAAAAGTGTGCAAAGTGTGCAAAGAAATACAGATATTTTCACAATTCTATTAGGCTATGCCCAAGCAAAAATAAAGTTCAAAGAACACTACTAGAGGTTATATCTTGCTTAATATGTGCATATAAACTATCCAAATAATACAAAATAGATTGTATTGTATTGTATAAACTATCCAAGTCATCAAAGTAGATTTAGGGACTGCACATCAAGTTTTCCTACATCAAGTAATATAATGAGTTAATTGCCAGTTGTCCAGGTGTTCTGTGTTTTGCAGGCAAAGGCTGAAATAATACAGAAGACACATACAAAAGCCCAAGCCCACAATTCATAGAGATAAGCCCTGAACTGTCATCTCTAGTTCTTACATGTGAAATTTACCAAATACTGTAATTAATGTGTTTCACACCTGAGTAAATTTTCTCCTAAGACCTTCAATTTACATGTTGAAGATCAATTTATTCAGCAATACAGTATTTTAACCTTTAATTATGAACATGAGAAATATGTAGAGGGTGTTTGCTTTGACAAAACAAAAAAAGTGATAATGCAAAAAATACTTTGCTTACTGAAAATATTCCTCAGGAATTAAATTAAGATAATGTTTAAAACTTCTTAAAACTTTCAAAACTGAAGAGATCGCTTTGCTTTATATGTTTTAAGGCCCACAAAAAATAATTATTTGAAAATGTGGGATTTTAGGCATAATTCAATTCTTAACATAATTCTTATTTATAAACAGTTTGTAGCAATTTTACTAAAACGTCCTATTAAATATTTAAAAGCTAGCACTGTAATAGCCTACTCAGTGTCTTCCCACATCTAATGTTTTCATCCACCAGCCCAATTTTTTCACAGTAAAGGAAGTCACAAATTGGAATCCCTCTTCCATTGAAAACATTTTTATAACTTCTAATAAATCCCATATTCTTTTTTTTTTAATTTTAGGAAATTACGAGAGTGCAAACGTTATGGTTACATTTTATATCTTTGCCTCTCCCTAGCAAGGGTTAGAGGTATGCCCCTCCCCTCCATCATGCTCACCGCATCCCTCAGTTGTGAGTCTACCCTGCCAACCTCCTAATCCCTGGAGAACACCACCACCATTTGAGCACCATAGTGTTAATCAGTCAGTACCAATTTGATGGCGAATACATGTGGAGCCCATTCTTCCAATCTTGTGTCACCTCACATCGGATAATGGGCTCAAGCTCAATCCAGGAAAATGTAAGTGGTGCTAGCTCACTGTCATTTCTTATAATTAAGTAATATTCCATTGTATACATATACCAAGTTTTAATAATCCACTCATGAACTGACGGGCACTTGGGTTTTTTCCATGTTCTTGCAATAGTGAATTGTGCTGCCATAAATATTTGAGTGCAGATGTCTTTATTATAGAATGTCAGTGCAGATGTCTTTATTATAGAATGTCTTATGCTCTTTTGGGCAGATGCCTAATAATGCTATAGCTGGATCAAATGGTAATTCTATTTTTAGCACTTTGAGGAATCTCCGAATTCTTTTCCACAAAGGTTGCACTAATTTGCAGTCCCACCAGCAGTCTAAGAGTGTTCCTGTCTCTCTACATCCTCACCAGCATTTGTCGTTTTGGGATTTTTTGATAGAGGCCAATCTCACTGAGGTTAGCTGGTATCTCATTGTGGTTTTGATTTGCATTTCTCTAATGATTAGAGATATTGAGCATTTTTTTTACATGCTTGCTGGCCATTATTCTGTCTTCTTTTGAAAAGTTTCTGTTCATTTCCATTGCCCATTTATTGATGGGGTTGTTTGAAATCCCATATTCTTTGCTATGGTCTAAAGAACCTGCCTGATTCAGTCTGGCCACTTCTTCAACTTCCTCCTTGACGATCCCTCTCTCTAAGCATGTTCCAGGCAGGATGGT
>CAUYRT010035226.1:0-54881 GCA_963574885.1 Lepilemur ruficaudatus | reverse complement strand
TAGCCGGGCATGGTGGCGCATGCCTGTAGTCCCAGCTACTTGGGAAGCTGAGGCAGAAGGATCGCTTGAGCCCAGGAGTTTGAGGTTGCTGTGAGCTAGGCTAATGCCACGGTACTCTAGCCTGGGCAACAAAGTGAGACACTGTCTCAAAAAAAAAAAAAAAAAAAAATGAAGTCTCAGGAAGGCTAAAAATGGGTTAAATTTCACAAATCTAAAAGTCTTAGCAATCTTTGATCTTTTATTGAACCTACTTTCTAGAACCATGTAATCCTTGAGAACAAGGGGGAAAACTCTTCAGTATACTGGTATTTTTTTTTTTTTCTTTTTTTGAGACAGAGTCTCACTCTGTTGCCTGGGCTACAGTGCCGTGGCTTCAGCCTAGCTCACAGCAACATCAAACTCCTGGGCTCAGGCGATCCTCCTGCCTCAGCCTCCCTAGTAGATGGGACTACAGGCATGTGCTACCAGGCCCGGCTAATTTTTTCTATATGTTTTTAGTTGGCCAATTAATTTTTTTCTATTTTTAGTAGAGACGGGGGTCTCACTGTCGCTCAGGCTGGTTTCGAACTCCTGACCTTGAGCGATCTGCCGGCCTCGGCTTCCCTGAGTGCTAGGATTACAAGTGTGAGCCACCACGCCCAGCTGTATACTGGTATTTTTTTAGTATATATACTGAGAAATTCAGAACATTTGGAGATACCACATGGATCTTTTAAAAATCACGTAGAAAGAGCTAGGCTTCTCCTATAATTTCTATAATTGATTCGACTTGATGTGAAAGTCAACTTGTAATAGGGTTCTAGACTTAAAAATAAAACTTGTCATTTTACAAAACACATACAAGCTTACCCATACATATCAAGGCAATCACTAACACCTAACAAAGAATAAAGTGACAGTCACCAAGAGGAGCAAGGCAAAACTTAAGAATAATCACTGTAAGGTGTAAGCTTTTAAGCTCTTTTACTGACCTAAAATAAGATGGAATCTATCGGTGTAGACATCCTCAGGAGACTTTACTGTAGCCCCAGATGATGAACCCTGACACATGGAAGTTGGTGTTACAGGCCTCGAGAGATCAGATGCTCCTTCATCTGGGTCAGCAACAACAAAGCCTGTGCTTGTAAGCCACAATGCTGTAGCATGGAGGATAAGTGCCCAGGAGTTGTAATAATGGCACTTTGCATTTTCACTAGTCTCTGCTGTGTAGAAAGCACCACCTACCAAAAAAGGGAGGCAAACAGCTTCAGGAGGAATAAAAGAAGAGATTAGCTTCTAGCATATTTTCTCTTTTTTCTGTCACAAGCTATAGACCATTTCTATCACTCTGAAAGTTCCTTTGTACTCTTTTTCAGTAAGTCCTCTACACTCCAAGGCAACTACTTTCCAATTTTTACCAGCATAGATTAGTTTTGCCTGTTCTTGGATTTCATATAAATGGAATCATATATACAGTATATATTTGTTTGTGACTGACTTTTTATTGGCCTAAAAATGTTTTTAGACATTCATTCATGTTGCTATGTTACCAATATTTTGTTATCAATGTTTTTATTTCTCCTAGGAATACAACTATTGGGTCATAAGGCTGATTTAACTTTAACTTGTAAGAAATTTGCAGGCTAATTTATTTATTTATTTATTTATTTTTGAGACACAGTCTCACTCTGTTGTCCCAGCTAGAGTGCAATGGCATCAGCCTAGCTCACTGGAACCTCAAACTCCTAGACTCGAGTGATCCTCAGCCTCCCAATTAGCTGGGACTATAGGCGCCTCCCACTGCACCCAGTAATTTTTTTTCTATTTTCAGTAGAGACGGGGTCTCACTCTTGCTCAGGATGGTTTCAAACTCCTGAGCTCAAGCAATCCGCCCCTTCAGCCTCCCACAGTGCTAGGATTATAGGCGTGAGCCACTGGACCCTTGCAGGCTAATTCTTAAGCTTTTATAATCAATTAATATATAATTAATTATATAATATTATATATATTATAGTATTAATATATTAAGTATATGTTCCAGGGAGAGTGGAACGGGTGGGTCAGTCTCCAGGAATGGAGAAAGACCTGCTTTTATAATTTCATAATAAAATATTTTAAAACAAAATATGTGTATGTATGTGTTTAAAACAAATACTAATAGCCATTTATCCACTTCCAAGACAGATATTAACATTTTGCCTTCTTTTATTTTCTTTCTTTTTTTTTTTTTTTTTTTTTCAGAGATAGTGCCCAGGCTGGAGTGCAGCAGTTCACAGCAGCCTCGACCTCTTGGGCTTACGGGATCCTTCTGCCTCAGCCTCCTGAGTATCTGGGACTATAGGTGCATACCACCATACCCGGCTAATTTTTTTTTTTTTACTTTTTGTAGAGATAAGGTATTGCTCTGTTGTCCAGGCTGGTCTCAAACTCCTGACCTTAAATAATCTTCCTGGCTTGGCCTCCCAAAGTGCTGGGACTACAGACTCATGCCACCACACCTGGCTTTATTTTCTTAAACCCCTCTTACTTTTTTTATTTTGGAGACAGAGTCTCACTCTGCTGCCTGGGCTAGAGTGAGTGCCGTGGCATCAGCCTAGCTCACAGCAACCTCAAACTCCTGGGCTCAAGCGATCCTACTGCCTCAGCCTCCCGAGTAGCTGGGACTACAGGCATGCGCCACCATGCCTGGCTAATTTTTTACATATATTTTTAGTTGGCCAATTAATTTCTTTCTATTTTAAGTAGAGACGGGGTCTCACTCTTGCTCAGGCTGGTTTCAAACTCCTGACCTTGAGCAATCCGCCCACCTTGGCCTCCCAGAGTGCTAGGATTACAGGTGTGAGCCACCGTGCCTGGCGATTACTATCATTTTTAATCTCTTTCTGGATTGCTTTATAGTGCTTCTAATTTTTTTTAAAAACTCTTTCTTTTAGTTATTTTTTATTCTGGCATCATTCTTTCCTTTCAAGAATCAGGCCACTTTTTCCATTGCACTTCTTGTTCTTTCAAAGAGCTATTATTTACTGAAAGCTTAATTCATGTGAAGGCAGTAGAAAATAATATTTATGTTTCAAACAGGGTTGTAATATATGTGTAATAATTTGCTTCATTTATTACTTGCTACAACCCTTTGAGTATTGCTATCCACAATTTGCCCAAAAAAAGGGGGAGGGAGACAGAACTGAGACATATTTATTTCCTCAGTCAAGCAGCAAATAACTTCTACGATTAAAAATTGGCTTTGTTTCATTATAGACTTTTTGTTTCCATTCCTCCAGTTTCCATGTTAACTGCCAAAGACAGGTACTAAACACCTGAAGATAATAATTTAAAGTCCCTTGTCTCAAGTAGTTTACTGTACTTTCATGCAAAATTTTTGGATTATGGGTTGATAAATGATCTCTCAAACCAAATTATAAATCTTTTCTGTGGAAGAACTAGATATTATACTTTTGTATCTTCTAGAATATTGATCATGCAATATATGCTTTAATAAATACAACTGCTCTATCATTGGCTACTAAAGTAAATGACAGAAATATCCGAAAGCACTGGAAATAAGATGGTTTTACACATGGCTTTTATTTTAACTCAGTTCTTTAACCAAAAGTGAGAACAAAGATGCAAGTGACTTCCTCCACATTAAGCAGTAGAAAGTTAAGCATTTTTTAAAAATTTACATTTAATTCCAAGAACTATTTCTCAAAGTAGTGTTCAATGCATTCATGCAATGATCACATTTGTAAAGCTAGTTTTTTTTTTTAAGTGAAGCACTGTGCAGAATTCTAGTGCAAGACACATGCATTCTGCTCTCTGGTGCAAGTGCAAGGCATTTGAAAGAAATCATTCCATTAGAGATAAAAAGCAAACCTTGCCTTGAAAACATTGCCTTGCATTTAACTTTGGAATTTGCAACTCTCTCACAGGAGTTCTTTGTTTGCCTAGTTTGACAGTAGGTGGTTGCTGTATACATTTCTATACTTAACATTTGTTATCAACCTAGTTTGACAGCTTAAATCTAGCATAATGATGTGGAAATCTAAACAAATGCTAAATGCACCTTTGCATTCCAATAGTTCTTTTCCCCTCAGATCCTACCCTTAAAAAACCAGTCATTCACAAGAAATGTAGAATCTGAGAAAAGATTTTTTAAAATTTATATAATGTCATTTTATATATCTAGTAGTCCAATTTGACACACTATTTAGGTTACCCTAAGCTTAAACCAACTTAGATATGGGTTTTGACCTGCAGTGACCTCATTGGCTTTGCAAGGGATTGTTTCAATAAACCGATGGATCATTTTCCAAAGAGAATTTTTTAAAATTAAAAATAGTCATTAAGATCCACATATGACTTTTGTGCCTGAGAACAGCAAATTAAAAAAGCGTAATGCTTCACATCACTTGGGGATATGGAATTCTATGTTAAATTGACCTATTAGTGTCCTTTCATTTTATGTAATTTGTTTTTTATAATCCATTAAGCTAAATATTCACAAACATCCAATTGTAGGTTTCTTGAAAACATTTGGTGCATTGAATCTAAAGTTCCTTATTGACAGTCTTGAGCATTAGGCAATTGTGTTTATTTTATCTGTTATAAAGTGTTACATTAGAATAAGTTTCTGGATTCCTTTTATGATAGTTTCAAGAAAAGCCAGAAGTTAAAAGATAGAAAAAATAAGGGAATTACATTTGACAGCTTTTATATCATGCAGCAAAAATTAAAGATACGTTTAAAATACAACTTTGTTGTCTGAATTTGTATATTAAGAGGATGGAAAAACCCAGTGGTGGGAAAAAAAATCTAGATTTAGCAATAAAATGGAGCTTTAGGAAGGAGTTACTGTGAATTCAGATTTCATTATAGAATTTTATTTTAGTAGCACCCTCCTGGTGCATCTAAAATACGGGTTGATTGCTCATTTTTAGAAATCATCTATCATCTAAATCACATAATAAATATGTGATGCATATTTGCCTAAAGATGAGATTCAATGACAAACTTCTCATTTTGCACATACAGAAAGTTTCGATTCAGTAATTCAACTGGTAAAAGAAAACATGTGCTTGGAACTCTCTGCAGAATTACTTTTTAGAAATGTGATATTATCTGTTGTTAGATTCAAAACATTAGTGCCATTAATTTACTGATTATAATATTTGCCTTTTTTAAAAGACACTACAAGGCAAAATTATTCTCTTCAATTAGTAATCTTAGGAAGTATAAAGAATGAGGGTTTTCATGCCATATGTGAGTTTAAAAGCAGACTCTGCTATTTATTGGTTGTTTGAACACAATCAAAATACTTACCTTTCTGAGCCTCAGTTTCCTCTCTTTTCTCAATTTTTCATCTTTAAAAGGATAAAGATATGTTAGAATGTCATAAATATTAAATAGATGCATGTGAAAGAGTGGGTATGTGTTTATAGTATGGTATCCAGACAGAATATTTTAGCTGCTCAAAACATTGTTGAATAAATGAATGAATATTTGTGTGTCTGAGTACATACATACGTGATACATGTGTGTATGTATGTGTCTGATGCTGGGATAACGGAAGTGTTTCTTAATAATAAATGGCAGCTATCTTTTCTTACGATTCTGAGAAATGATACAGAGGTGAATCCAGAGTGTTCCAAGCTATCAGGGTTATGAATGTTTCCTGCCTAGTACGTTACCAAACAGAGCCAAAGGGGAGAGGAAATGTCTGTGCTATAGTTCCATTTTGTCAGGGCTGTTTATGGATATGAATTAAAAAATGAGAGTAAAATGATGCCTTTCTTCATTTCCACCATCCCAGCAACCATGAATATATGGCCAAATATTTGGGTCACGATAGGTCTTCACATTTCCAATCCCAGTTCAGTGGCTGGTGGCACATGTAACATTTTCTCAGAGACAACAGGGAGATTCACAGCATTCTAACCTCCTGTTCATGGAAAATAAAATAGTAAAGGCTGTCTGTGTGGGATACCATATGAACCCATGCAGAGCATCTCCTTTTGGAGACAGCAGAACTGTCCTTACTGAATTTAGTCAAGCTGTACTTTAACGTGGGCATCTGGTACAAGAACTTCATAAAAGCTGTTAGAAAATGAGACATTCTGATCAGCATTCTCAAATAAATGATTGATTCTGCTGCTTTTTATTCTAGCTTAATTACAGTTATTACCTATGTCTTCTGCTCTCTGACCGTCATAGCATCAGTGGCATGAGAAGAGCAAATAATTAAAAAATACATCCATTAATTTGATATGCATAAACAGGTAAAGAACATACTATGGGTTGTGTAAAAAGAATGTTTCTGCGACCTAAGATGTACATATGTGCATAAATAATTATTTTTAGATGCTGCTATTTCAACTTAAAGATAAAGGCAATGGCTTATAAATATTTTTGTCTTTAATATTCAGGCAAGAGGTGGAAAGAGAAATTTCCCAGTCTTGGGGACACAAAGGTGAACAAGACACTGTCTAAGTCATACAAGACTTCACTTTGCAAACAGAAGAGACAGACACACAAGTAACAACCAAAAACAGAAGAGAAAGCAATAGGGAAATATGCCCAGAGAAGAAAGCAACAGGGAGATATGACCAGGATACATAAATGAATGTACAAAGGATTATTAGACTATAAAATGCTGACTTCCCCAAGCAGATCCATCCATTCTCCCTCATAGAGTAAGAATAATGCTGGAAGAAGCAGTATCTAAGTTGGTGTTCAATGCTCCATGAGAAATTGAGAGAGAAGCCACAAGAAAAGACATGTCCCCAGCATGGGATGGAGGGTGGCACACGAGAAGATCGGGGACCTGATAGTTCAGCCAAGGCACATGAGGAAGACAGAGGAGGCAAGGAGTTAAGGACTGAGCTGGACTGTGAAGAGCCTTTTGGGCTATTCTAACATAACTGGAATGTTTCTTGTAAGCAGTTATGAGGTATCAATGTTTAAAAGGAAGTATCACATAATTGAGTGCTTTGTGTTGAGAAAGGTGTAACTCTGATTCAGGCCATCAGGACCTATGAATTGTAGTCAATCACTGGAGTGACAAGATGAAAACTAAAGCTAGTGTAATTTTAGGGTGCTTGATGCCCACATCAAGGGCACAGAATAACACTCTAGTAACAATAGCCAACAAGTATTAAATATATACAATATCAGGAGAGAGAAGAGTGAAAAAGCTATGAAATATGGGTAATAGAACAACTGGAGGAAAAGCAAAAATAAAATAAGAGTTGTGCTTTGGGTTTGGAGGTGAAAGCATGATTAGACCTTGGTGTTACCTATTTCATGCATAGGTAATTTTATCCTTTCTAGTAAATTATTATTTTTCATTTTTAAGGTTATTAGCTCTTAAACATCATGAATTGCATTCATTGAAATGGTATGAATGAGAAGTCAATGATGATTTAGTACTTTTGTGCCATTAGACTCATGAAATGGTCTGAATAACTAAAAATTCATTCAGTGATGCTTTAGCATTTTTTATGATACTAAGGCTGACAAAGCACATTTTGACCTATGATCTCATTTAACCTTCACACAACCGATGTGAGTTACATCCCAATTAATAGAGATACCAAGAAGCATAAGACTTATTAAAGATTACAGAGAAGGATTGAGGAGAATCCTGACCTCCTGTCATGTTTTCTTTGCCAACATTAATATTTCCTGGGGTACTCAGGAAGTATCTTTCTGAATGGAAGTCCTTTGTGAGCTTAGATCAGAGAGAAATTTTTATATTTCTTTGGTTGATTATAATTTTTTATTAATATCAATCTAACTTAAACTGCCTATAGGTCATAAAGACAATCATGTAACAGCAATGATGATTATTTATTGATCATCTACTATATATCAGACATAATATTAAGTATCTCATTTCATCCTTCCAGCAATCATAAAAGGAAGCTATTATTAAACCCATTTTACAGATGAAAAAACTGAGAGTGAAATTAAGAAAATTGTCTAAAGTCACATAGTCCTTAAATCCATGGCAGAATTTTAAACCTATGTCCATCTCACTCCAAAGCCATGGCTATTTCTACCGCCCAGCTTTTCCTCCCTGAGAGGCAGTAGAGTGCTCCCTAAACTCCTGACCCACAGATGACACAGGCTGACAATTCAATTCCAAAATTACATAACATTTCAGCTGTGAGGTCAAATTTCCCAGGAAAAATATAGGGGCTTTTTTCAGGGGAAAATACATTCCCCAGGAAACAGTAGAGAATTGGGTTCCAAATTATGAAATTTTCAAAAAAAGGAAGAAAGTACCTCCATTGTTACTCTAAGTAGAGCAATTATCTCTATTTTTTGAAATATATATTAAAGCCAATTTTCTTTAAAAACTTTTATTTCTACTGTAACCTTACCAAAATATAATATATAGTATATCAGACTGAAGTTATTTCTGTACATAATTTCTGAGCCGTTGTCTGACAATGAGTCTTCAATCATTGTTCTTCCTATGGTGGGACCTTCACACACAAAAAACTCTCTGCTCCCTGGTTATCTTTCTATCGGCTAACAGAAGGATGCTTTTCTTCTGTGTGGAGAGAAAAGAGCAGCCTCTATGTGGAGGCTGCTGTCTGTATTTATTCCAGTCTTAGGGAATATAGCCTTTTCTGATCTTGATGTGGGTATTTGTTTATGAGCCTTTCTACTTGCACATAGGAAGTGCTATAGTCTGATCCTAAGAGTTGGAAATGTAGGATTTGACCCGTGGCCTCATGTGATATTGGGAGAGTCATTAGAAGTTAATTCAGTACCAGGTGTGATGATACTCTTTTCAGGGATAGTTTTTTTTAAACTGGATTTTGTTTCTAGTTTTAATATTTTATAGTGATTTTTGACAGAGTCTTAAAATCTTTCTAGATATTCAGTTTACAGTAGTGAGATGAGGAAAAACATTGCAGGATCAAGTATACAAGTAAAAGTTGACCTCTCCTTTTGAGTGAGAAGTACATAAAATTTTTATTTCTGTAAAGCAAAGGTGTGTCTTCTTGCCTTCAACAGCTACTCTTCCTAATTTGTGCTGATGGTGATACATAATGAGGACAGTGTGAGGATTGGAGGGTCAAGTGTCTGCAAGATTTCAAATTTAGACCAAATCATCGAAGGGAAAAAGCTCAAAATTCCGCAATAGCTGTGGGAGGGCACCACCATCACAAGGATCTACTGTATAAGAAGCCACTCATATGTTTAAATGCTCCTTCAATAATTCAGTAAATATGAGTCTTTCTGGAACATATGCCAGATGTGTTCCTGTTTCAATTCTGTTGCATAAATCACTGTATAACAGAGATGAGTCTCTACTAACCTTGGCTTTAGATGTACCATACTTTGATTTAGATTCCAATGTATAATTGTATCACCTCCAATTATTTTATTAGAAATATGCTATAAAATTGTAGAGAGCTATAAAATTTAAGACAGCACTATCATATGGCACTCTTGGTTCAGATGAGCTTAAATCTCAGCAGATTTAGTTTTTAAAAATCTTGCTTGGGTTACAATGAAGAGACAATGGAGAGATAATTAAACTTCTAACTGCTTTTATTTCTGCAAAGTAATGTGCTTAAAAGAACTATCACTTTTTATCTCATAAGAAATAAAGCATTAAAGGGATAGTTAAATATCACAAGGAACACATTTGCGGGAATGTTTAGTTTCCATCCACAGTAGACTTTCTCAAGTGAAAGCTACGTTCTACCATCAAATGAAGTGTAAAAATATATATTTTCAGTTTACTTTGAATAACTGCACAAAATTTTATGATATTCTTTACAACAAAATCACGATTTTACTCCAGACATTTATTTTTCTTGGAATTAAACACATACAAATATACTTGTTCACACACTTTCACACATAAAAACAGACTATATCTAGCAGCGTAGTTTCTAAACAATTTCCTTGGAAATATAAAACCCCTTTGTAATATACAAAAAGTCTGCAACAAGTTTTATCAACATTTATTCTTTCTAACACTAAAGAAGAATATTTTACTTAAGTCAACAATAAGATCCCTATGTATTAAAAACACCGATCTTGGTGTAACATATTTAAATGAATAATATCTGCATGTCCTAAGTTATCCACTACCTGATTATGTTTAATTAGATGTCAGTTGCATTTATGAGGAAGAATGCTTCAGAGGAGAATAAATATGAAGTAGAGGATAAATTTGCTGAAATATAAGCAATCAAGCTGAAGAAATTATGCAATATATATATACAGGGAAGCACTTGATGACTGTCATTATATTCTACAGAATGCCTAGGATATTTAAGAAACACGATATAGGTTAATTAAAATTAATTCTGAAAGCATCAATACATTTTATTTCAAAAGACATTGCAGTAGAAAATACATGAAATAGGCCACTGTATCCACTCTACTTTCTGGCCTGTTTGAAATCTTGATGTGGTCAGTTTCTTAACTTTGTTAGGTCTTTGTTTTCATCCATCAGATTTAATTCTCATTCCCATTGAGAGCTGAAAGAAATTTTATATATCCTCCTTAGGGCCATCCTGATATGTTTTTTCAGAAACACTTCATCGATTTACAGACACAATTTGCTGTGAGAACTCAAGAATCTGCAACTTTTCTCTTGATGTGCTGCTCTGGAATCTAAAAGCCAATCCCACAGGCCTTTTTAATCACTGAAAAGTTTTCACCCCTTTTGTGTTCAACTTTTCATATCCAACATAGTGTAATGTGAGCCATACCCCAGATTCTGCCCTGGATAATGCAGTAATTCTTAACAGCTGACTTCAACTTAAAATATCGAATTTGAGGCACACAAAGAACTTTTTTCCTTTGGGCCATTATAAAACTCCCAGTCAGTGTCGTTTTTTTCTCAGAAAGGAAGAATAAAGGAAACTGATAATTTTGTTATACTTGTATTCTTTAATAACATACTGACATCATTACCTGATTAATTTTTGGTCAAAATGTTTTTAGGTTTTTAGGGTTTAAAAAAAATTGTATAAGACCATCTACTGTAGGAATGTAAGAAGTAAAGAAAATACACTTATTCTTTTAATAGGCATAGAGATTCCTTCCAAAAGCAAAGTATTTGTTTGGACATGAGATTTAAAAGATGTTTATACATGAAAGGCAATATGCATTCAACTCTATCTGACATGGCGTTAAAATTAATGCAAATTATTTCTGCCATAGAGAACCATAAGGAGTGGTTATCAAGTAGAAGGGAAAATAAGAACAAATTCATATCAATAATTTTTTATTTAAGACAACATTCACCCAAATAAAAGCCCAAATATATTCATTGTGTAAATGGTTGTTTATCTATATACTTATAATAAAGAGAAAAGAGAAAGAGTAAAGGTAAGAGAGACAGAGAGAGAAAAAGACTAACATTTAATTTTTGATAAACATTTAGAAGTTGAAGTATCTTGGTAACATGGAGATCAACTTTGATGGTACCTTGTTCCAGTTCTTAAAGGAAACTTCCATTAAGTTAGATTAATTTGGTAACCCAAGTCAGAATTCATCGCAATTTCTGAATATTATGCTGCTATTACAAGGAAAAGAACATACTGCTTCATCAATTTTAAGGGAGCTGTTTAATAAATACATAAAAGAGATTTTAAGAAAAAGTATTTATTAATTAGAAGTAAACATCCTCTAGAACTTGAAATGCTTGAAAACTGTAAAATCTCTTAGTTAAATGCTTTGATGGTCATGGTGGTTTTGTTTCAAAGTAAACAACTATTAAAGTTGTTTAACAAAATCTAAATTTCAGATTACCAGTTTGGGGCATTGATAAATTTCAAATTAATAGTTCACTATGGTAATCATTCAATATTATTCCTTAGTGGACATCAGCAATAATTCAGTCAAACTGGCTTTTAACTTTAACATTTCCATAGAAACTAGTAAATTAATTGTATAAAAGTAATGTACCTACCAGAGGCAGTTATTTATGAAGAGAATCTAACTAATTTAAGAACAGAAAAGTAAGACAATATTTCTCATAAAAGGCCACAAAATAGAGAAATAGAAAGAACTTGACTTAAGGGTTGGAAATAGCTTTAATTATTTTCATAACACCTGTTTTATATTTTTCAATAAAAATAAATATAAACATATTGAAATATTTTAAGTGTAGGAAAAATGTATATTCTACACACTAAAACATCAACTATTATTATTTTCATGCATTTCAACATAACTCTAATCATATTTAAATATTACCTCTTTATTATTTATATAATTCTACAAGTAATAATGCTATAAAATTTAAATAGTAATAGTAACCCCTCGACCCAATCCAAATTTCAAAGAACAAATCCCTTTATTTAAAGGATTTGTTCTGTAAAATTTGGATTCAGTCAAAAGTCCACACTCAAAGATCTGGAATGCCACATGTGACCTCCTACCCCTGGATCAACAAGTTGATATATATTATACAAAATTTACTCACATATTCAAGGACATATATATTATTATTATTTTTCAAAATGTGTTAGAATATGTTGCTTCATAAATTTCCTCATGCAAAAATATACTGTACACCTTCCTTTGCCAGTACTTATAAACTTACCTTTTCCATTTTAATTACATAGTATTTAAATTTTTGGTTGCCAATTTATCCTAAGCAACTCATAGCTTTTGAAGTAGCATCTAGCTGTTATTATTGTTGTTGTTGTTGTTGTTGTTGTTTTAGAGACAGAGTCTTGCTCTGTTGTGCATGCTGGAGTACAGTGGTGTGATCCTAGCTCACTGGAGCATCCAACTCCTGGGCTCAATTGATCCTCCTGCCTCAGCCTCCCGAGTAGCTGGGACTACAGGCATGCACCACCACACCTGGCTAATTTAAAAAAAAAAAAATTTATAGAGATGGAGTCTCACTATGCTGTCCAGGCTGGTCCCCAACTCCTGGCATCAAGTAATTCTCCCACCTGGGCCTACCAGAGTGCTGAAATTACAGGTATGAGCCACCGCATGTAGCCTCTAGCTGTTATTTATAATGACCGTAATATTGCATTAGATGACATACCATAGTTAACTTCTTTATCCATTTTATGTTAGAAATTTAGACCTCTTCTAGTTTTTTTCCCCTTTATTCCCACATTATTTTAGTTAATAAAATCATGAATATCTTTCACTATAAATGGGAATATTTCCTTAGATTCCCAGGGCTAGAATTACTACAATATAGCGAATGGTGTGATCACTTTAAGATCCCAATACAAATGGATTCCCAGCTTTATCTTTCACTCCCAGAGACTGTGACGTGCCATAAAAAGACCACGCACTTTGAGTCAGCCAGACCTGGCTTCTGACCAATTTGGACAAGTCCCTTATTTCTCTGAATCTCATTTTTTCTGCGTTCCTGAGTCTTAAGATGGAAATGGCAAAAGATTACTTCTAATGTTTTTTGAGGATTAAATGTGAAAAACTGAAAAGTGCATGTTTTTTTTTTAACCTCACTTGAGAATTAAGAGGTAAAAAAATGTTATTTTTCCATCTTATAGTAATAATATTTTCTAGGATGAAGCTTTTTTCTCTCAGTTTATGGAGAACCAAAGACTTCAAATGGCTTATGTATATACTCTTGGACTGAAAATATACTCTTGGAAAGTTTGAGATGTGAATACAGTCTAGATCAGAGGTAGTGAGAGTAAATTATAAAACATAATTTGCTCCAGAAATTTTTAAAAGGATTGACAGTTGTTTTGGCAGGGAAGCCATAGGGAAATTATCCTCCTGATTTGTAATAGACACTAGTTCTGAGGATAGAATGGGAAGGTAAAGTCCATGGAAGAAAATTCCATTTCAAAGAAACATGGCCCAAGTTTTATAAATGTTCCAAAGAAGTGTACATTGAGAAATGAAAACCAGATTATTTCAATGTATATTGTAGCTGAGAGAAACTATGGAAAATATAAAATAAATCCCAGATTCACAATTCCAGTCAAAATTTTGAAAAAAACAGTGACAGTTTGTTTTAAATTTCTTTTAACCCAAGTGTATTTTAGAAAAAACAGCAAGGCCACCTTAGTAGTAAAAATCTGCATTGTCTGCCGTGGATGGTAAGGTTAACCTTTAGAAATGTTTTTGAAATAAATGTAATCAAGCATTAAAGAAACATGTAGTGCCAAAATGAAACAAGGTAGGTTCATCACTCTATTTATTTTATGTTCTTTGGAGCATTATCACTGCTATTTTCATTAAAGAATTTATGCAGCATTATACAGCAATGTTGTTTTTTCGTCAGTGAGCTGTGAATAGCATAGAATGATTTAAAAGAGAATTAAATATGCAAAACAAATCACTGATTTAATTGGTAAAGAATTCTTTAATTTTTACTAAAAATGCTAAGAATATTCTTCTAACTGGAAGTACTACTTAAAAAAAATAAAATCACACTAGATACATCAAAACATCATTATAAAAATATTCCACGAATGTGCCAACAATTAGAACACCATACGTATCTTGTTGGAAAATCCCAAGAATCCCTAGACAACTATGAGTCTTGAAATTATCAGTTTAAGATTATGGCAGTGTTATCATGAATTAATGAGTGTTATATAAAATAATTAGAATTTTAGTGTTATATAAAACATTTAGAATTTTCAGCTAATTAAAAAATTAAAAATAGAATTTTAAGCGTTTTAAAACATGTGATGTTTCAGAAATTCATTTTTTTATAATTTCTACCAATCTAATATGTTGTTTTATTATTTTGAACTGTGTCTTTACCTTCCTTATTTAGTTTTCTAAGGTTCCCATATAGTTAATGAGAAGATAGTTTTTATTTTACCATATTCTAGCCAGTAGAGGGCAATAGAACATTGTGTACTAAACACCCTCAGCCAATTAAAACATTTCATAGGGGAGGGATTTTCTGTTATGTAAAAAGATACAAATGTAAATTAAAGAGACCTACTATCAAGTTCTATTGCACTAAAATATGTGTGTGTGTACGCGCATCTTGAGTTTTGAATTATGTTTTTGATAATTTATCATAACTATAATGAATTTACTATCTAAAATTAATTCAAGGGAACATGAATGGAAAACTAAGAAATAACCTAGCGATAAATGTTATCCAGTCTTTGACAGGAATTTCCAAAAATACAAATTTTCAATATTTGTAAAGAAGTTTCTGTAGAGAGAGATTCTATTGTCCATTTCGTAGTGGCAGGGTAGAGAGAAAATTATCTGAGTTAAAGAAATTCCTCTCATCTCACTTATGTTTTTGCAAATAAGTGGTTAACTAGTATTTACATTAAGCATCCCTTAGTATAGTCTAAGCTAAATATATTAAACTCAATTTACTATATTATTTGCCATTTTAAAATTATTTTATGATGAACTAATGAAATATACTTCTCAAAATGTATGTGAGGATTAATTATATATTATACAATGTGAGGAAAATCTTGGTAAAATATAATTTAAATATAAGAACATAACATTTTCTCTCAGTGTTAAATTAGTATTGAAGATATTTTGAACTCTTTACTGTGCATTTAAAAATTAATTTATTCAATACATATCACTTTTATACGGTCAGGGAATGTCAGGACCTCCCAGCTTTAAACAACTGTGATTCTTTCATTCTAGAAGCTAATGTTTACCTCCCTTAAGTCTCACCTAACCATGAAAAGATAATCATTTAGAAAGCTTGAAATAACACTTAAGTATACACATTGAGTATTTCTTTTCATTCTTTTGGCTTTGTACCCTATATAAGCCAAGTTGTATATCTCTGAACTTGTCATGAATACTATTTTAAATGGGTTGTCTCATTTTGTCAGAGGAATAAAATAAAAAAATTATACACCTTTTAATTTCCAAATTATTAATTTAGGAAGTTTGATCCTTAGTTGGTTTTAAAACAATCGGAACATTTTTCTCATTTATATACCTACTATTTATACAATCATTGTTTTGATATGCAGATGATAATCAGGAACTATCCCCCCTTGTTTAGAAAAATGAAAAAGAATGTAATTACATATCAATTTATTCCACCTAAGTCATAATTACTTGTTCTCACAGCATTTAAGGGGGGTATACTTTGAGAATATTATATTAATAATATCTCAACGCCATTGGACTGCCATTTAGATATACTATGGCAAATTTAGTTTTAACCTATATCCAGTTGGGCTATTCAAAAATAGATCACTACTAATGCTATTGTTAAAGATTGGTAGGTTCTAAACATACTGTGTTAATTGAAAACTCTTTAATAAAATCAAATTTGACTTATTTAGAAGTTTATTATATATGCATATTTTTTAAATTGTAGTCACCATTTTCTCAATAATCCTTTAATGAATTGTCTTTACTGCTTAAAAACGTGTTCAGTCTTCTAACTATAAACATTACCTTGAGTTTGCAGGATAGAGCTCTCTTTTATACAATGAAATTGCAATAATAATAATTAATATTTAATCATTGCTTAAACTAAGCACTATGGTAGGCACTTTACGTGTATTACCTGTTTCAATCCTTGCAACATCTCTAGACGGTAAGAAGTATTATTCTTTTCACTTAACATAAAAAGAACAGATCTTAGAGATATTAAGAGGCTTGTCCACAGTCACCTGGCTAGTCAGTGACAGAGATGGCCATTTGTGTTCTTATCTACATATTTATTTAGAAACAAATACCACCCTGTATTATTACTCTACATATGTACCTAATCCTGTTATTTTTCCTACTCCAAAGAGCAAAGTTTAAGTAAACAACAAATATTCTAAGTTGCCTGAGAGCTTCCTTTATCACATACTTTACTCAAAGATGAATAGTACGTTATATATCTGTTCTTTTTTATTAGGGAAATATAAGTAAAAGTACTTATATAAATCAATAGTGACTATCAAGACTCCGAAACATACCAACAGATTACATTTACTATGTACTCATTCAAAGCCACATCCACACAAAAACAAAATTTTGTTTGTCCTCATTCTATCAGGTAAAGTTTGGTAGCATTTAGAAATTACCACAAGAAAAGTTTTCTGATTAACTCTCAATAGCTTGTATCTGGTTAAGTGCCAACTCAACTGTGCACTCTGCCTTACTTGACATACCGTCTTTCCTACTTGGCTGAATCCAAGTATTCATGGAAGTATATCATATTTCAGAAAAAGATGCATTTTTATATAAACTCTAGATGGCAATTTGTTAAAAGAATGCAGTTACATTTTGCTTTTGAAGATATATTCATATGAGCATTTAATAATGCTTTGGGGATGTTTGTATAGAATTTTAAAATATTCGTAGTACTATCTTGTACAATAGCTACAACATAGCTTGTCTAATAATTTTAGAATAAAACTGTACCACACTCATAAGCTACATGCCCACTATCTTGTATAATCCTTACAAGAACAAGGATCCATCAACAAACATTAAAGTTAAACTAGGGCATAGTTACTCAGTCTTGACATGATTGACATTTTGGGCCAGATTATTCTTCGTTGTGGGTAAGGGGCTGCCCTGCTCAGTGTAAGATGTTTAGCAGAATTTCTTGCTTGTACATACTAGAAGCCAATAGCAACTCCTCACCTCCCTTCGCCCCAACTGTAATCTCTGGACATTACAGAATGTCAGTGGGGTGGGGTCATAGAGAAAGGACAGAATCACCCCTGGTTGCAAACACTGAAATAAAGTAAACTTTTAGCAATTGCCCATTTTCCTTTAGGAAATAAACAGTTAGATTAAATGGAAAAAGTGTGAATGCCCAGATACCTGCAATCTGTATGTAAACTTTCTTTTTATTCTTTCTTTCAGTCTAAGTATTTTTCAAAACAGTATACTATACTGAATTATAAGCACAAAACCATGCTCAATGTTGGTAAGAGCTAAAATACCCCTGGTGAACAAGTCAGAAGTCATTACTGCCACTGTGCACATTACAAGATTTACAGAAGAGGCAGTCTTAAAAGATACATTTTGATAGCAATTATCTGTTGTTGGAGCTATGGAGAAATCTAGTCAAATTTGTTTTAGGAACATTTCACTAAGAAATCTGACCTATTGGTGAAGGCTGAAAATGGCAGGTTTAGGTAGGCTTTTCTTTTTTTTATATTTCAGCGTATTTGGGGGGTACAAATGTTTATGTTATGTATACTACCTTTGCCCCACCCAAGTCAGAGCTTCAAGCATGTCCATCGACTTTATCTGAGACTTAAAATATGAATAGCAGTTACCCAGGGGAAGTCTGAGCTACACGGAAGGTTCTTCAACCTGGGTTCTTCTACATTAATCACATAACTTCCACCTGGAAAACACATTAATGATGTTCCAGGAAATATACATATGTCTAAAGAAACATCTTTATAAGCGGTAACACCTTTTACAGTATTCTTGGGAAACATGAAGGGAAGCAAGATCAGAAAAATTTGGTGTACTGGATAAACTGGTTTATTAATTAGATTTTGCCAAGCGTTCCGTACATCTCAGTATGAGTTATACTAAACTGACAAGTATTCACAATTATTTAAAACAGATGGATTTTCCAGATCTGATTTTTAAAAAGTGATAAAATTAATAACCTCAAGAAATAATGACATGACCTCTTCAATCAGTAAAGTATCTAATGTAGGAGTTGATGTCCTTTCTTAATTATTCTAAGTTTCTGGCTCGTAATTCACCAGAAAATGGAGTATAATTAAATTTTTCAAACTCCTATTGTATGATAAGCCACATATGACATTTAGAAGAAAACCAAGAAATAGATGTTAGCCAAAGTAATGTGATTTGGATAAACTAGGATGAACATAAGATTATACATCTAGGTTGACTGTTATTTAGACTAGTATTTTTATATGGTCACATTATAATCACTGTCAATAATTATGATAGCCAAATGTTAAACAATATACCCTCCCAGCTAAAAAAAATGTTAGTGAAATAATGAACTGTGCTTAAGTTTATATTTTTTTCCCAAAGGTAACTATTTAGGAAAAGCCCTTATGTCTTGATTTATTGCTCTTACTGAAAGAAAAGAGTTTACTTTCTGGTGTGAAATACAAGACCTGTGAAATTCAAGTGCACTTGTGAACAACAAACATTTTCATTTATTACTCAGTTGTAGTGAAAACAAAAGACATCCCTTGAACAAACATATAATAATCCCATTGAAAAAAAGAGGGAAATTTAGGTGTTAAGAATTGTCTATAGTTTTTCATTGGTATATGTGATCTTTACCTCTTGCGTATGTTGGTTTTAGACTGTTTGAATAAACAACCTGCATAATAACTTCAAACAACTGAGTAACATAATAAATTGTGGCATGTATTGCTTCCACAGAATACTTGTAATCAAAATTAAATTTAGTAACAATGTAACCAGCAAGACAATGCCCTAACATGACTTTAAAAATCAGATTCTGTACACCTTAGTGGCAACTGGTAAATATCTAACAATTGGAGACTAGTTGCATATATTTTAATACATTAATGT
Organism: Lepilemur ruficaudatus; assembly: GCA_963574885.1. Classification (NCBI taxonomy): domain Eukaryota; kingdom Metazoa; phylum Chordata; class Mammalia; order Primates; family Lepilemuridae; genus Lepilemur; species Lepilemur ruficaudatus. The sequence continues at coordinate 35,438 of CAUYRT010035226.1, read as the reverse complement.
AATCAAATCCTATTTTTCTTTTTTAATGATAGTGTTGAAGAATATTTTATGAAATATAAAAATTCTTACGACATATTGTTCAGTAAAAATGTAGGTTTCATGCAATTTCTGGAGTATTATCCTATATTATAAGAAAAACAGTCTTTACATGCAGAGTAAAAAACAAGATGCATGATAAAATATTGATAGCATATGTGATTATATCTGAGAAAATTATTGTAAATTTTTGCTTTGTTTGTATTTTCCAAATGTTCTAAAACTATATTACTTCTATATTGTGAAGAAAAATAGTTAAAATCTCATTCAAACCAATTAGCATCTGAATATAAAAATGTAACTACATTACTTTTAGTATGTGCTCTTAACACTATTTTTATCAAAGTATTAACATGCTAAATTAGTAAAACAATTTTTTACTTTGCATTTAAAACATCGTAAGTAAAAAGTAATACTCAGAAATATTTTGATAAACAGAATAATTTTTGTATGGTATTTTCACTGATGAGGTTTTTCTACTTGCTTCAACAAACATCTGTTTTGTTTCAGATGCTCATATGATACAAAAATGCAATAAGATATATACTGTAACAGTGAAATTCTACCTTCTAGTTGTAATAAAGCAGCTTTAAAGGAGTATATATAATGATAGGAAATTGAGAAGATGAGATTAGATAAAATCAACAAAGACTTTTAGTTAGAATAATGGAATTGGATGATTTCTCTTGGAATGTGGCCAGGATATTAGAGAAGGGATGATTAAACTCTTGCGAAAATATATAATTATCCTTGTTGTTAAGACAGTAAGTTTATATTCTATGTCAATTTTCAACAGCAGTTTGTTTCTCGGCGACAGTTGTAGGATATGGATTCAGTATTTACCCACAAGAATGAGTACCTCCAAATTTAAAGTCCCAGTTCTCAATCACACCAGGCAGCTATTAAATTCCAAAGTCCTTTAGTTTCTCAAATGTGAAGTCATTTTTCCATAAGCCATAAGAGAGAAATACATTAATAAGCTGTAAAATAAATAACTTTCAAATAATCTATGATATTATAATTTAATAAATTTTTATTACTATTATCATTATTTATGATATACTTGTATATCCTTTTTCTTAAGTCAGTGTAACATTAAATATTTAGGCCTACTTTTTACATACTGACCCAGAAAATAACCTCTAAGTAGGAAACTGTAGAATTTCAAGATATTTTCAAATTAACATAATATTTCTTTAATGCACTGATTAAAATAACTGGTAAAACTTAAGTAAAATATTCTTCCCAATAAACAAAGCAGCAGGTGGGTCTAAACATAATGAATGTACAAAATAAGACATACATCCCAACATATGTACCTCAATCCTATAAACATTTCTTGAAAGGATTTTTTAAAAAGCAATTAAAATCCAAAAACACTAAACAGTTGTGTAGAACACATCTGCAGAATTAAGCATAATGTAAATTACTTACAAAATAGTCAGTTTGTGTCCAAGTTGTAAGCCTATAGAGTGTGTCATTCAGCTGTGCAGCTGGTAACTATGATCCCAATTTAAGAGAATTTTAATTCATGATTAAAATAGTATATGCTTGGTTTCAGATATATCTGCAAGAAACCAAAAGACAGCAAATCCCTAAGAGATAAATATATATGTATCTTTATGTTTTCCAATATACTTTGAATGTCTTAACAAACTTGTACAATATTTTTTTCATGCCATCTTACTAGAGTTAAAGGAAATATAAAACCATTTTGAAAATAAAATAAAAAAGATTTAGGCTTCTAAATTCATATCAAAGTAGAACTACAAATGCATATACTTCAGAGTCACTTACTTGTACTGAGTCCTCAAATGAAACTAGATCTTTAAATAAACAAAACAAAACTTACACACTGATAGCTTTCTCCATGTTAACCTGAATCTGTCAAAATTACATTACTTTCATCAACAACTTGTATTTGCACCTCACTGTGTGGTGTAAGGGTAAAAGCCAATGCTCTGAATCCAAACAGCCAAGATTCAAATCCATGCTTGGCCTTCGTGTATAAAATGGGATAATAACAATAATTGATCTAATAAGTTTTTCTGAGAATTAAATGTGTTAGAATATATACAGTACTTAGAATGGTACCTCTAGCACATAATGTCATGTAAAAGTTGGTTATTATTTTTATTCTATTAGGAACTGGAAATACAGAAATAACAACTATAAAACATAGTTCCTAGTTCCATAGTTCTGTGGCCCAACTACAAGGGAACGCTGTCCCCTGACATCCCCGCTTCAAAGTGTGCCACATGTAGTGAGCCTTCCTGTCATGCCCTGTCCGTGGACAGCCAGCCCTTCCGTCCCTCCCCTCGAAGCATGGGGGTGCTATACAGGCAGGGCGTGGTCTGACGCTACCAGTCTTGCTGTCTCTTGGCTGAGAATAAAACCCGTTTCTGGATGACAGGAAAAAAAAAAAAATTCTGACTCCTGATGATGAGTCAGAAATATGTGAAACACACTATATAATATAAATACGTATTATACTGTGCCGTATATAATGATGTACGTATTCCAAAAGTAGAGAATCTTGATCAAACGTTGAGATTAACTATTCTGTGGAAAGGAATGTTCTCTAGCAATATAGAGGACTGCGTTCTTGTTTTCAGTAAACCACTAACAAAAGAGTGTTCTGAAAAAAGCCAGTTTCTTTGGATTTCAGTTTTCTTATTTATGAAAGTTAATCATGAAGGTTGCTTCTAGCTTGAATGTTACGTACTTTAAACTCAGTCAGTGGTTTCGATCTCCTTGGTCCTAAATAACCTGACCTAAATAAGTATGTGCTTATTTAGTTAGAACCTTGATTTTGAAATCATTAAAGTCCATTGAAACATCAGCTCCATGAGTGATAAGTCACTGTTAGTTCTCTGTTAGTTGAAATAGATAAATGGTTGAACTAGATACTGGAGAAAATAAACTTTAGAGCTATAGAAGTTGATTCAATAAAGAAGCATTTTTCAAAAAAATAAAAATAAACAGTGAAGTTATGAGTCATTCATTCATTCATTCAACACACATTTGAGTGCCTCCTAGGTGCCAGGAACTGTTTTCCATGCTGGGAATGCAAAAGTAAACAAAACAGTCAAGAATCCCTGGCCTCATGTAACATTCTAAGAGGAGGGTTGCAGCCAATAAAATACGTAAGAAGATATGAGGGTAAGTGCGCTAGACTCAGGAAAAAGCAAAAACAAAACTAAATTAAACTAAACAAAGAAAGAAAGGGATATGGGAAGTATTGTATTAGAATGTAATTTTAAAGTGGGTGGTCAGAAAAAAGCCTCTCTGAGGTTTGATGATAAAAAAACCTCGGAGAAGGGAGAGTGTAAGTTTGCAGATTTATGGAGGTAATTATTCCAGACAGAGCAAGCGCAAAATCCTTGAGGCTCGCCATTGTCTGATTCATTCTAGGAATGGCATAAAGGCTACTGTGGTGGAATCACATGACCAAAAGGCAGGTAAATGTAGGAGGTGGTGATGTCAGGAAAGGATGGGGGCCCAGCTCATGTTAGGCCTTGTAGACTTCTGGGAAAACATGGGCTCTCACTCGAAATAAGATGAGAAATCACTGAAGGGTTTTGAGTGGAGAAGAGACATGATCTGTCACGGATTTAACAGGATCCCTCTGGCCGCTCTATGAAGAATGACCTAGAAGTGCAGTTACTTCAATTTGTGGTCTTTCTCAGTAAGGAATATTGCATTGCTCATTTTAACACAGATAAGTTTTCCACCAAGTAACTACCATAAGCAGCTTGGTCAGGAAAGCTGAAGATCTTAATTTTCAGGTGTGGGGTGTTAGAGGTATTACCTCAGTGGTAGCATACTATAGACTGAGCAGTGTTTACTAAAGAGACAAGACTTCTCGAAACCATCCCTCCTTAGGGACTCACAATGCTTATTTCCATGTTAAAGACATTGGGGAATCCTTAAATATGTTGGATTCAAAGTCTTCCAACCCTATTCTACCATGAAATTTTTTTTTTCTCATATGCTTTGGTTCAAAACAAGCTGGATTCAAATATAAGCTCCATAGCTTCCGGGCCTCTGAGAAGTTGAGTTAATTATTTACTCTCTTAACATCCTCTCTAAACTGAGATAATACTACTACCTCACTTGATCATGGTGAGAATTAGATCAGATAATGTTTGTAAAGGGCACCAAACAGTGCCCTCAATTAATACTACTTCCCTGTAGCCTCTCCTTTATCTTCAAAAAACAACCGTCTGTTAACATTTAAGGAGTAAATTCTAGCGAGACCTATTGTTGTTAATACTTAAGGACCTAGGCTCTGTCAAAAAAAACTTAGCAGTGTAGCTCCTAGTTTTAGGACATCTACGATGTGACCAAGATGATGAGATGGTAAAAGGCACAGTCACAGTAATTCTGCAGCAAACTTAAGTATAGCATAGTTTCTGTTTTTTGGTGAGCCTTGGAGAGCTTAGTGAGGCTGGAGTATACGATTAGGTGGGACCAATGGGGTTCTAGCTGACCCTTTCACGATATTTTCACAATGTGTTAAAAACATTGGCCCCATTTACAGTGTCTTAAGTCTTTAAGTAAGTGAAGATAAATAACCCAGGGACTCTCTTCTCCCTGTGATTTCTGGTTTGGAGCACATAATTACATGTTTTAAATAGCAGAGAAGCAAACAAACAAAAGTACTGCTGTTAAAATGCACCATATGTACACTCGAAAGAAACGAAATAGACCAAGTTTCTTGAAACATAGTAGGTGTTCCAACAAATGTGAATTTCCTTTCCTTTTATTAGGGTTACTTTAGGTTACTTTCTGAGATGGAACTTTTCTTTTCTATATATCCCAACTTAGGAAAATATTCAAGTATTCAATTATTCAAATATTCATCTTAGTTTATCAATTTAGATACCAAGGATTACAAAGATTATTCAACAATTTCCTGCAAAAATTGCTAAACAAGTTGTTGTGCCCTGAGGGATGGTACCCTGGAGTATTGAGCATAGCATTGGTGTGTACTGGATATATTACGCTGCTTCTTGCCAGATCTGCTGGAACTTCTGGCTTGCATTCCAGGCTCAGTCTGATTCTAAAGCTTCTCGCTAAGAAGGGAAGAGAGAGAGATGTTCTGGTTTGTAGTTTCCTTACCAACTCTACTCTGCTCCTCCTGATCTGAATAAGTGGTATCTGGAATCCCTGGACAAACCCTGGGAGTTTTGTTATTTCCTGAGTTCCTGTGGCTACTTCTATGAAAGATAAAATCAGATCAGGGCAACCCAATCATTCCTGCTCTAGAATTTTGACTATCAAAAAACCCCTATTCATGGAACTCCTGGAATGTATTATTATCAGGTTTCTTCAAAATTCTCCAAGGAGATCCTGAATTTTAGGGATTCTGAATTTCATAGGCTCCAAATGAGACCAGAATTCTTTAAAGGTAACTTTTGAAACTACCACTCATTCTGATCATAGTGTTTAGAATTGAGTTCCTGAGCGCAAATTAAAACACTTTCTCTTTACTGAACTAGTCTGGAATGAGTCAGAGTTCTCTTGTATACCTCCAAGTTGCCTGAAGACCTGTTGTGTGAGGACATTCCCTATCCAGAAGTGCACATTTGCACATGTATTCACATAGACACATTGAGCATTTCATGCATTCTTTTAGATAATTTAATGTTCAGGAGCAAAAGTGGAAAGATGACAAGTTGCTATGATTCATCCATCTCCAGTAATGTACTGGGCTGTCATTCAACCCCATGATACTTTGTTTTTGCTTTTTCCGAACAGATTCCACTCTGCAGGCTGTTCTTTGTGTAGCTCCCCACAGTAAGAGCACCGAGGACCTGATGAATGGCATTATATTTGCATCTTTCCCCTATAGCACACTTTAATGTTTTTTGTACACAGATGATGTTCATTGTTTGCATGGGTAAGAGTGAGTAAAAGGAAGCAGATGCAAAAGTTCTCAGGTGCTTCAAGTTTTACTTATAATAAATTTTTAATGCTCTCTGAATACAAGTTCTTGTCTGTAGATGCCACCTTTACTGATATAATGGACAGAAAAAAATACACCTTGGATGATGAGGCAGGAGAAACAGAAAGGACCAACATATCTGAATTGGTGATGATAGTTATTAGAAGGCTGATCAAAAGTTAGTTCTTGAAGATACTTTCTGCTGACTCCCAGGTAATATCATCTCTAGGGGTAGAGTATTGGAATTGGGTGGGTATTGCTTATTGAAGTTGAGAAATAAAAGGTGGTATTAATGTGGTTTCTGCTCAATGACAATGAGATAGATGGTAAAAGAGATCTTGAAAACTTTTAGCAGATTTCCAGAGGCCAAGAGATCTACTTTGGGGAACATTGCAATAGGAATCTTTATACATATTCTACTCCATATTTACAAATATATATACATTACTAAGTGGAAGTTCATAATCTTTAAAGTACACTCAAATTATATGAAGATTTGAAGGACTTTTCTCTCTCTTGCTCTCTCAAGTACTACACTTAGTATTTATTTATTTTCCATTACCAGGTAATCTTACCTTAAAACACATTTTATTCCAAGAAAAAAAGATATATTCCATTTCTTACTAAATTTCCTTGCACAAACACCAAATCAATGTATGTTTGTCAGCTTTGATTGTACATTCTTGGTTTTATTGCTGAAAAGATTTTGGTTGCAGTCTTTGAATTCTTATCTCCAGCCTGTTTACTGAATTTTCAGTCAGCTTTCTCAGGATTAAACTATCTTTCACTTTCAGAGATAGGTGCTATTAACCAGAGTGTCCACAAAATGTTGCTCTAAGGTCATTGGTTGTATCAGCTGCAACCAAAATGAATGTAGGACTTGCTTTTAAAATTGTGTCTTTCATTAGGTAATGAATGTGCTCACTTAAAAAAAAATAAAAAAGCGTAACAGTATACAGAAAAGAACAAATCTTCCTTCCCGGCCCCAACCATTGTGCAATCCTCTCCTCCAGAGACAAACACTGAAAGCAGCTTCTTGTATATACTACTGGGTACCAACTAATTATTTGGAAATTATTATATGTAACTTTGTAGATAATAATTTATAAATAAAAGTAATAGCTGTAAGTACCAATACGACCACTTATTGAGCACTCAGCATGCTAGGTGGTTTACCTATACTGTGTTATTTAACAGAAAGAAAGAGAAATGAACAAATGAATGCCCATCAGATGTGTCAGGATTGTCTTACTTTGGGTGCGATTTGTTAATGCAATGACATATCTCAAGAATCCTTATTTTTCAGAAGAGAAAACAGACCTGGCGACAGGGTTCATAACTGGCAGGTTGGGATTTCTGGGCAGATATATTGGGCTTCTAAGCCTATGGCCCTTGGTTTTGAAATGCTGAATGGATTCTCAAAACTGCAAATTCTGAGGTATCAGGGATGTTTTTCGCATTTGTCCCTCTTCCTTAATTACTTTCCCATTGTTAACTTTCCAATATGCAGAGTCTATGAAGTTGGAGGAGAGGCTCTCATATAAAACATAGTGAAAAGATCCCGTGGGCCAACCCCACGCCCCTCAAATCGGATAGCCTTTCTACAAGACCCTCAACAACGTCAGTTTAAAAGAAAGGGATTGTTGGATTAGAGTGCCCATCTATTGATTTATGTTATTATAGATAGTTCTCATTCTGCCTCCTACCCTAAAGGCTTGTTGCTCAAACTTGACTTTAAAAAGAAATGGGAATGGGGTGGGGAGTGAGGGTACAGTTATTTAAGAGTTTATTCCAATCCCTGGAAGTGGTAAGGAAGAGGTTAAGCTGGACCAGGAGGATTTTTGAAGTCTTTGGCTGGGAGGTTCCATTTGGAGAAAGGTGCAGGGGAGCTAGGGGTGGCGAAAGAAACAAGACAAGTTCTTATTCGCTTGGATTTCCAATCCTGAGCAATTTGATTCTCACCTGAGGGCGTAGTCGGGCAACCCTGGCTTATGGATGGAAATATTAAGGAGCAGAACTTGCCTGACAAGCACCTGGGAAGTGCAGAGTGAAGTACAGAAAGGTCCGCGCGGCCCCTTTAAGTAGTCTCGGGCCAGACAGGAGAGGGAGGAAACTGGGAGCCGCGGGGACGCTGGGGGAAACCCGCAAGCAATTGAGCCAGAGAGGAGGCAGCGTGAGAGCAGAAACTTCAGACGCTGCCGATCCCGGCGGAGCTTGGGTGAGCCGCGGCGGCCGTGTCTCCCACCCGCAGCAGCATCCTCCTTGCTCCTCTCCGCCACTCCAGGGAGGTCCGGGAGCTGCCTCTCTGCAGCTACCACGAGCCCAGGGGTGCGAGCAGCCACCCCCAGGAAGTTTGGGCTCCAGCGTAGTTTGGGGTGCCTGGCGCGCACGCCCCAGAGGGCGAGGGGCCGAGGGCGATGTTGGGCGCCTTGCGGGGCTGGGGGCGTCCGGAAAGCGTGCGTAGGTCCGCGGTCCCGCTGCTGTCCCCAGTACCCTCCGCATCCCCCAAGTGATGGGAACAAGGGCCCGCCCAGGCAGCCGCTGTCGCCGCACCACCCCCTCGCTCGCCCCCTGCGCGCGGAGTCACCCAGGCACACCCCCGGCACCCCGAGCCGGTCGTCCGGAGCTACTGCTGCTACCTTGGCTGCCGTCGTTGCCGCTGCGTGTGGCCAGCTGCTGACTGGGCTCGCGTGGAGACGGAGAAGCACTTTTTGGCCCTCCCTAATCCGTTCTCACACCCCAACTTTGCAGCCGCCGCGCCTGCCCTCGCAGCGGCGCTCGGGCGCACATTGTGGGGGCGCACGCCGGGAGGCTCAGCGAGACCGTGGAGGCAGGAAACGGCACAACTGCTCTTCTGCTTCAGCTCTTTGTTGTTCGCTTTGGATGGTTCTTGGAAGTGGCTGAGCCTCCTCCTCGGAAATCCTGGGGCCGGAGAAGACAGACCTTGGAATTCCTTGTCTGCAAAGGGCTCTGAGATAGTGACAAGCGTCCGGAAAGGTCGACAAGTAATTGCCCTGAAAACTCCTGGAGGATTGACCCACGTTGCTTATATTAAGCCTTTGTGTGTAGTGTGTGTGGTGTGTGGCTTCATAAATTTGGGGACCCCATTTCTACTCACTCCTCTTGGCATGAGACTGGATGCAGGATCTACCCGAGGACAATGATCGCGGAGCCTGCTCACTTTTACCTGTTTGGATTAATATGTCTCTGTTCAGGTAACCCCGCGTCTTCTTTCTTCACCCTTGATCTCCCTGTTTGCCCCCTCTCCACTTTTGAAAATCAAACCCCGAATTGCGTTTTGGCTGCTTCTCCCTTCTAAGGCCAGAGGGCCTCGATCCCTGCAGGACTTTTAGGCGAAAAGGTTCCCAGTTCGCATTTGGTATTGTCCCTTTTTCCCCATCCCCAAAGACCTTACCTCCCTCCACGCCCCCCCCCCCAGCCTCTTCGCAGACCTGGGCCTTTCGCCAAGTTCAGGGCACGCCCAGATTACTCTGGGCAAAAGCACATCCAAAGCACTAGGGTGGGAGGAGGCAGCGGTTGGCGGTGAGATTGGGCCCCCGGGATGAGCCAAAGTGCATATCCACTGGCTGGTTCCTTCGGGGAGGGAGATGTGCGCCCCTGGAACTTGTGGCCCCGAGACTCGCCAAGATTCCCGAACCTGGTCCTCCAATGCGCCCCTCCCGTTCCGAACACAAGGGGTTATTAGTAGTTGTTTTATGTAACCAAAGTCTGTAATTAAATTCGATTCTGAAGAAACTTAAGGAAATAATTCTTTCTTAGAGTAGAATAGAAACTAGCCACTGCCTAGCTAGGAAGAGACGGTTGCGAGTATCTGAAAGGGCATAGTTGCCTGGGAATTCTCATTGGCGAGGGAAAACAGAAAGCTGAATTTCGGATTTTTAAGATTAATTAAATGGTACCGAAACTCTATATGAAATGTTGGAAGGATGCTGCAACGGGATACTTCTGACATAAGAGTGCACATTGTATCTATACTTAAAATAGGTTTTCTTACACTCCCTGAGAAACTTATATAATACTATGGGTGAACTGAGCCACGATTCAACTTTTGTTTCTTTCCTTTTGGTAGATTCTGGTTTCAATCACGGATCCGATTTCAGGTCTTACACACACACACACACACACACACACACGCACACACACACACAGTGCACCTCAGGGAATTTTTATAGTCCAATACTGAGCTTCAGGTTTCATCAGGGCCTATAAGTTAGAGTCACTCGATTTGCATAATTATGAAACCGTTTTGACGGTTAGTGTGAGCTTTTTGTTATCTATGGTTGTTATTGTTTATGTTTTTACTAAAAATTTTACTTAAGGCAAATAGCTAATTAAATAAGAAAAGGAAAAAAAAGATGCACATCAGCCAAATGATAGCAAATAAACCCTAAAAGAATTTTAGCCCATGAGATGTGCTTTCTTGGATGAAAGTTACAAGGAATATTTGCAACTAAACTAATTTTTTAAATTATTAAATTGTTATTCCTTTGAAGAAAACAGAAATAAATTTCAACCTCAGATAACTCATTATCACAGCGGATGGATGATTGGATGTAACTAACTCTTGGGGCAGTCTTTCCTCACTTCCAGCTTCTCCTTCCTGTAATGCAGCTTTTCTCTAAGTTTGCATATCTGAGTGGTTGTTTGGCCCCCTAACTCCCCACCCCAGCCATCCATGCACACCAAAAACGTTAAGGTCTGATCTCTCTATTTGTCGCTCTTTGCTGTGTCTCCCCCTAGTTTAATTTACAGCTTCAGATACCTTTGAAATTTCTGTTGATTCACCTTCTCAGTTAAAGTTTATTCACGTGTGTAAAGTGAAGTGTCACTGTGATAAATGACTGGAGGAACAGATTACAGAAGATAGGGGGATTAACGGTCATTAGTCACTGTTTGAGCTAAGTTTGTATATGTTGGAACATTTTATCATGGCTGTAGATTAAAGATAGGATCGCACTAATAGGGCATCACTGAAAGCTGGTCTTGTCAGTGTGCAAATTCTGTCTTCACTTGGAGAAATGTCTGGGAGTGTACTCTCCCATCGGATTTAATAATTGATCAGCAGTTAATATCTGAAGGTTGTAATTTGAATAGATATGTGACATATTTATAATCTTAATGTTAAACTGATTGCTGGCCGTCATTTTTCTAATTTAATTTTCCATTTATGCCATTGATGATTTATATAAACCTAAGTTTTCCCTATAGGTGTGCTTATCTACTTTGTTTGCCAGATTCCAGGACAGAGATGTCTTTGTAAAGTGCTCTCTCCTATTTAACCTGAAGCTTTTTATTATTTCTCTGATAACTTTCACTCATGATGTGGATGTGAACTTAGGAAGCCAGTCAAATTATTGGGCTGCCAGAGTGATCTCATGACAGTGTTCTGTTCCAAAGCAATGCTATGTATTTGAATAAAACTTTACAGAATTCAATTAAACAACTGGTAACTTGGGTGTGCTCAAGACACCTGGTCAAGGAATGAATGAAGTTCTTGAAAGATTGTGTTTCATGTCTTGCCTCAAGCCTAAGATCACAGCCTATCACTTGTTAATGGAGTGTATTTAAGAGAAATGTGGTGAGCTTAAATAAATCAAAGTGTACAGAGGGGACAACGTACCTTCAACAAGATTTAACCTGTAAAAGCATCTATTGGTTGTCAGTTCTTTTTTCTTTTTCTTTCTTTCTTTTATTTAACTGGCTGCCAACTTAACAATGTTCTGTAGTTTTCTTTAAACAGATTATAGACTCCATTTTGGTGTGTTGATGACATACTTAATATTGAGTATTGTGCTTAAGAGTGTTTGCTTTTTGTAGCCTTTTATTTATTAACCTAATGCTACAATATATAACTTTTTATTCTAAGAATTTGAAAACTAAGATTTGGAAAAATTAGATGTTTCTTTAGAAATTCATTTTTAAGGTGTATTTCTTTAGTTAGTTTGTGTATCTGTCTTTTCAATGGACAGCTAGACTTTTGGTGGGGTTAAGGGTCAGAGGGTGGTGCAAGATCCAGAAGGGGTAGCCCTGAAAAAAATCTGTGTGATCTCTCATAAACTGATTCTAAGCATTTTTCCTTTATCCATTAGATAAAACTTGATTTTAAGTGAAAAAGTAATTGAATTTCAGTTCAAACTTAGGATGAGATCTGAATTTCAAATAAAGTGGAAGTTTACTGGTGTTGTCCTTCTTTCTCTCTCTCTCTCTCTCTCTTTTTTTTTTTTTTTTGTGGGGAGAGGAGTGTTTTTTCTCTTTGGAAGAGGGACTTTTTTACATAAGTTTCACTGTTTGAGCCAGTTGCGTGTCGGGGTTCCTGGTGTGTCTCTCCCTCTCTGTCTTCCTCCCTCTCTCTCTCTCTGTTCCTCCTTTCTTTCATCTCTCTTTCTGGCAAGATTCAAAGACTAGTTGAATTCAAAGATTCTGACTAGTTTCTTTATAACCTTCATGGTTTTTAAATATATATACCTGAGTACTATGATATATTTTAAAATATCTTTATTTCCTGATAAAGGGCCCTCTAAAAAATGGGACTTTTTTTTTTTTTCTTTTTGAGATGGGGTCTCTCTATGTTGCTCAGGCTGATCTTGAACTCTTGGCCTCAAGTGATCCTCCCACCTTAGCTTACTGAGTAGCTGAATTCCCAGGCGCAAGCAACTATGCCCAGCCACATAAGATATTTATGGTTAAAATGTCTTAGAACAGTAAGTTTACCTGAAGTTTTTTCTTAGCCTTTGCTAGGACAAATGAAATATTCCTGTGTGAGTAAAAGTGTTGCAAAATGCTAAATTTCAAGCTAACAATGACAGTTGTTTATTTCTTCATTTTTACATTGACTAGAGATCTGTAATTTAAAACAATTGAGGAACAGGAATAAGATTGAAAAGAAAGTTAAGATAACAGTTTCTCAATGAAGATCATAAACCATTGAGTCTTCATTTGTTACTATGTTACTAAAAGATGCTAAGATAATACTTATGTTAATTTCTGACCCTTTTAAAAATGTAACCAAAAATATAAACTGCAAGCTTGTTTTTTTATGGGAATATATAAGGAAAGCAAAGTTGCCATTCAATTTAAAATTAGGCCTAAGGTAATCTACAGAATATATTAAGATATTTGAGAATAAGAAAAGCACTTAAAAAAATGAAAGAAAGAAAAGCAAAAAAAGAAAAAAATAGAAAGAAACAGAAAAACAAGAAAGAAACGAGGAGCAGAAGTCTGAAAAAATGTAGTAGAAACTGAGGTCCGTAATTAAGCTAGTTTTAAAATACAGGCAGAGGTGGAGTGAAGTACACAGAGCAGTTAGATCTAAGTGCACCCTCTGACCACACACAGCAGGAGAGAAGCAAATCCAAAAAGTAGATTTGTGAAAATTGATGTCATTTGTATGTACTCTGTTTAACAACTATATAAATAACTAGACATTTTGCATTTTTAAAACAAAAAAGCAATTTGAAACATGTTTAAATCTTTAATGAATTGACAGAATAGTTATTTTTAAAGCTATGTTTGATAAGACTTTAGAATATTGATTCTTCAATGTATTTGGAGGAGTGAAAAGCCAAATGGTTATCTTCTATATCAAAGCACTTTTACTTACAGGAGATGAGTAACGTGAAAGAAGGAAATAAGTAAAAAGATGAGATCAAGTTCAAGTTCTAGGGTACAATAAGAAACTTCATGACAATGAGCACTATTGCTATGAAGCTATGACTATCATTTATTGAACATTCACCATTATCTTATTTAATGCTTGTAAAAACCCTCTGGCATACGTGCTGTTACTTATAAAACATTATTTACAATCTTTATAGTTGTGGAAACTACATCATAGAGAAGTTAGAAGATGTGGATGAGCAGGGACTTGAACCAAGCTGCCTCCAAAATTCTTTAACTACCATTCACTTTCCTATATGAAAGAGAAAAATGAAGAATTTAAATAAGAAAGATTATGGTTTGATTACTTTTTATTTTCAAACTTGTCCAGAAAAATATGTCTAAACAAGACTGTGTTTTGAACACTTGAAAAATTGGAAGGAAGGCATTATTTTTCCTGTCATTAAGAAAATGGTCTCTAATTTTTAGATCGCCAGGCAAGATACTCAATTGTTTCCATCTAACCAGTTCACATTCAGCCGTGGTCATGTCAGCATTTTCTGGCATGCTTAACAGAGGAACCTGAATGTAAATCAAAACATTTTCTGCTGGTGATGCAGATGTACATAGATTCCAACTTGTATTTTGGAAGATGAATGGCATTCTCTTTGATGCACACTTGAGGGAAGATTTTGCTCTGAGTCCCCAAGGCAGATAATTGGTATTCAGAAGAGCCTGTGGAGAGACAATCATTTCCCCTGTGGTTGCACTTACCCTCTGAGTTGGGTATGGGCTGGTGATCATTTCATAGTAGATGAGCCTTCTGTTTGACTGCTGTTCACAGATAACTCACTTCATGGTTACTGATCATGGAAGGGTTAAGCCTTAATACCTGGTTGATCAGCTGGTTGGAAACTGCTTATGCATAGCCAATAAAGTTGCCATCCTGGGGAGATCAAAAGGCTACCTCCATTCTTTACAATTCTGGATTAGCATGGTTTCCTTTTATCCTTCTCTCTCTACGTTCAGCCCTTTCCTTCATTCAGTCTTGCTGTTGAAGAAGAGGAAGAAAAAAAGATTTATCTTCAGTGAACAGGAAGATATCTTTGATCTCCAGTTCTGTGCTTTTTCCTGTTTTTTTTTTTTTTTTCCTCTTTCTCTCTTTTTTTAACCACCCAAAAGGCTATTTCTAACACTGGAAGGTGTCATGTTGCTTGCTTCATGGGAGAGCTCAGCCTCAATTCCCTTCAGCCAAACAGGCTGCTACAAATCCCCTTACTTCTGTGATTTTACTTGGCTTCCAAACATCTTATGACAATGTTGTTCCTCACATAAAACAATATTTTGAACAGCATGACTGCGCATATCTTTCAGGCTTTATTCAAGTAGAGAAGTACCTCTGTGGTGTTCACAGCTGTCCATGGCTTAGAGCTGGAAAAGAATATGTGTTTATTTTATTTAATTAGTGCATTTTATTTTTTGAGGGAAAGTGTATAGAAGGTAAACAATTACAGACACTGTTCTTGGATCACAGATTTGATGCTAAATAGTCTATAGGCTTAATGGCTGTCACCTAGCTTGACACTTAAATGAAGTGTTAAAAGCACCATCAATGGATACAAGCAAATGTCAACAGAGCAGTGTGGTTCTGCGCTAAGTGGGAATGTAGTCTTTTTGTGTCAAGTGATTGCTTTGTATGCAGCATATAGGAAGTAGTCGTTTCTGATAATAAATGTATTTGGGAGCTCTATTTTTTAAATCATGTTAGTTTTCCAGTTAAGTAGAGCAAGATTTACTAGAAAACACTTATAAAGCACTCTGGCAATAGCTCACTCATGGCTACACTTTCCCAAGATGCTCTTGATTGGATTTCAGAAAGTATCAAGTTCAAAGTATGTCTATATTCAACTCAGGTGCACAAGACCTGAGAGCTACAGACAGCTTATCCACAGTCAGCCATGAAAGGAACGTGGAGTCTTCAGAACTTTCCCCTAAAATTATTTATGAAAAGTCCTGCTTGAGACCCAGTTTGCATCTCCAGTTTGTGTAGGTTTATCTTTTGATGTGAGAAATAGTAATATTCAAAGAATAATAATTGTTTTACATGTGACCATTTAGTACTTTAAACGTTATTTCAGAAGATGCTATCTCTTGATTTAACTTAAAATTTCAATGAGCAGAACAAGAGACAATGTTCCTATGACCATAAAGGTTTCTGTAGCATGTTGTGTATGGTCATAATTTATGACACATATGGAAAAAAATATACCAGCGTGGTAAATTCGTTCCTGAATTTTAGTAGAAGAGGAAACAGAGGCCAGATTTTAGGTTCTCCCTACTAAAGTGATTGAGGCTTTTTTTTTCATGTTATTAGTAATTCCAGATACAGTAGGAAAAGAAAAAGAGGCCAAAGAATGAGTGAATTAGGCTATAAATGTCTGTTTCAAGATCATTTGGCAACATGGTACTAATGAGATACACACACTCTCATAATTTGATCTGCAATCTTAAATAACCTGCATGTTGTTATGTTTTCTAGTTTAGCACGCAATTTTCTGTTTTTTCACTAACGATGGACTAACTTTTAATTTGACTAATGAAATGTCTATCTGTGCAATTCCTTTTCTAGAAAATAAAATGTACACTTTTTAATTTCACAACTCTAAAGCTGATTTTGTTTACTCAGGTTTTGTTTAAAAGAAAGGCTTTATCACTCTGAAACTTCACTGAAATAGTGAAGTGCTCATAAAGTGAGTTAGAGCACATTTGTACATGTTACCTACACACCTCTGAGTAGCTTTAAGCTACTCTAGTTGTTTGATTTAAGAAGTAATTTCGGTGTCTCCAGACCATTCAATTAGCAAGTTGTCTGAATAAAGTAAACTCGCTTGTTCAGGCTGTGAATGATAAAACTCGTCTGTGTTTTTCCCCTTTCATATCTGAAGAGAAGTGAAAGTTTCCTAGCAATATGGTATGAAATTTGGAACTGCAACTTGCTTAAATTAGTGAAGTTAGTAATATATTGCCAAAATCTAAACATGTAGAAGCAAAATAGAAGGGAGACAAAGACTTCATTTGGATATCTATGAGAGAGGCATTCACTGACAAGATCATTCCTATAATATTAACCTCCATGTATTTGGATTGAATACAAGCATCATAAGCATCTTTTTTATTTAGATTTGGTGTGGCAAAAAAGGAAAACAAATTCATTATGTCATTTGGTCTTTTCTACTATTATGGGTCATTCAATCCTAGGAGCTTATCACTTCCAAGGAGCTTTTGTATATGTGTGAGCATGTGTATTTTTACATGATAAAAAAGCCCAAGTGATTAATAAAGTGATGATTGATACCGTATAGCCCCAATTGTATACACTGAACCTGGAAAACTAGGCATCAATAATAATATATCTAGTAATAATAGAAATATTGATAATACCTAAAAGTTATAGAGTGTTATCTGCCTGGTAAAGTGCTAACATGCCTTATCTTACTTACATAATACATAAAACAACCGTGTTAAGAATGACTGTGTTGCTATAATATTATCTCTGTTTATCAATATGGGAAATGAGGTTCAGAAAAGTCAAGCTCTTTGACTATGGTCAGTCAGTCAGTGTGGCGAAGTGAGAATTTGAAACTGGCCTGTCTGATTCCAGAATTCTTACTCTTCACCATTATGCAGACACGCGGCACGTTCCTTAAAGAAAAATGAATGTAGATGAAATAGTGTAAAGTGTGCATGGAACAGATTAAGATGCTTTTTTTCTGTGAGAGAAATAGATTGTGCTGCTAACCAATTTTAGTTCTTTTTTAGACATTAGATTTTTATATCTTGTTGTCTATTCCTCTCTTCTGTTTGTCAGATGATAACCCACAAAAAAGATTGTACCATGGTATTACACATCCTAGAACACAGAAACAAAAGTCCAACCCCATAACATGGTTTAGTGGAATTCATTACTGTCAGTTTGTGGAATAAATTTGAGATATTGAGTGCCAAGTTAGTTTTGCGATAGCTCAGTTTTAAGTGAATGAAATTTTCCTTATATAGAAAGTACTATCACTGGGATCTAATGTCTACAAGGAACTGATTTTTGAGTTTTCATTTTTTGAGCTTGAAAATAAATGGCTTTCTTGGTGATAAGATGTTATTGATAATAAAAACATACTCAGCAGAAGCTTGGTTAGAATCTGTGATTACTATTCCTTTAAAGATACGTTCTTCTCCAATGACCAATTTTATAGAAAACAAAGAAAGAATTTTGCATTGGTTAACATAATCCCTGCCAATGAAACCTGCATGAGTCTGTAATGTCTATCAAGAACAGCTCTGTAATCAACATTCTTTCAGAAGTAATTTAGTTGATTTTACAAATGTTATTCTTTTGCTTTTCTTACATTTTTAAATATATATTTCTTCTATGACTGTGTTATAATTTCTTAGGTATAATTTTCACAGCTGAACTCAGTGGTCTTCCAAATTATTTTAAAAAACATAGATGGGATTGTATGTTTATAGTCTTCTCTCTATTTCCATAGGTTTGTGACTTTACCTAAGACTTAAATGATGGTTGAAGTTTTTCCCAGTTCCTTACTCTCTACCACTAATCAAAACAGTATCATATCTATAACCCTCCATTATAAGAGACCTGGGTTCTTATCATGAAGACATTATGTCTTAAAATATACTTCATAATAAATTTATTTCAGCACATCCATTGGTTGGCAGTTTGCTATTCATTTAATGCTACTTGTTTATTATTAATGGAGTTTAATAACATTATTTATTTCTCAGTAAACCACTATCAATAATGATTAATAAAAAATTATTAAGCAGCTATTAACTTCTGTTACTATTAGACACTTTAAAGACTGTTTTTAGATACACATGATAATGTGTCAGAGATCTTAATACAAGATTCAGGTTGTGAACATATAGACCACAAAAAGAATGTTGAATTACATTAGTGGATTGTTGGCACTGTATGAATGAAAGATGTGTTTGACATGATAAAAGACAGAGGAATTGCATTTGGGGAACTGGTAGGTCAGGGGATTTATTTAGTCAGGAAAATCTTCATAGGGTTCCTGAGAGTGTTGAAAGAAATAACGGAGATAATTTGTTGGGCTAGGGGAGGTATTTGAGAGGTACATCCTGGAGTGGTGATCTGAAAAGCTGATATAATTTGCTTGAAAAGGTAGACTTTACAACTATTGGTTATTGTACAATTTCACTTATGACACTGTTATATTGTCGAGGGCATTCTTTTGTTCACTTACCAGGCAACAAATTAGGAAAAAAAAAAAATGTTCATTCCTTGTATCAGTAAGGAATTTATGGTAAATGGTTGATTTCTGTATAGGTGATTTAATAGAGCTATGCATGATCGCTTGGTGAGCCTATGTTTAGACCATAAAAGTAACATATGTTAATTAGCTTGATTTAGCCATTCCAGAATGTATACATATATCAAAACATCATGTTGTACACCATACAAATAATTTTTATTTGTCCATTAAAATAATGAGGATTTTTAAAAAAAAAAATGCTTTCACCAAATGGAGGAAAGGTACTGTAAAATAAATATAAATTTGATGACCTAATTCTTAGAGATTAAGACATTTGACTTTTGGCATCTTCTCTGAGGGTATGGATAGCAGTGTACAGATAAATAGACTTAGATATAATGCTGCATGTGGTATTATTCTTAAGCTGTCAGAGAATCATGTGGATAGTACCTCAGAATGACAACTACCTCTCTATGCCTCTCCCTTCTCTGCAGTATCCTTTCCTCATTACTTTCTGTGTCAGGAATTATCTCCTCCTAGCACAGATATTTACAGTTGTTAAAAAAAATTTTTCTTCATATTAAGCTGAAAACCAACTCTAAATCCTTTCTTCCATGCTGGCCTTGATTTTACCCTCCAAAGCTACCCAAAATAAATCTAATCTAGTTTCTATATGAAAACATTTTTATATTTTGAAGATAGTTATTGCGTTCTTTCTAAACCTGCTATCCTTCAGGCACGAGTTTCCCATTTTCTTCCAATTTTTATCATTTGATAAATACTCATTTCCTTTGGTTATGTTGTTTTTGTCATTATTGTTTTTAATATCTGTCAGTGCTTTTGAAAGTGTAACATAGAGTTTGAGGAATCTACCTTCTTTTTTAGTTAATGTTTTACTTTTCTTCTAGCCTTTTAATAAATCTTTCATTTTCTCTAAAATTTCTCTCAGTATCCTGGAATGTAATATTTTCCTGGATGAGGAGATTGAAAATGTATTAAGAAGCTAAATACATGTCTTTTCCCCTTTATTTCCCACTGAACTATCTAAGAACTGCCCTTTCTCATCTAAAGTCCCAATTCTTGGTAGAGAAGATAAACAGAATTCATGAGATTGTTTTTCTTCTGATAATGTTTTATAATGGCTAAAAAATGAAATGTCTATATAGGGCCATTAGATAGCAAGTACCTGTATTAGGGACAAGGAGTAGTTGGCTGGGTCTTGCCAGAGATAAATATGGTCTCAATGTAGACAAACTTTCAGATGGACTTTCAGAGTTTTCAAGCAAGGCATAAATCCATATTTTTAAGTATAAGCTCCCTATTTATAAATGCAGGAGTTTAATGTAAATTAATAATAATAACATTAAGTACTCATACCAAATATGGTCCATAGGACATCATTTTTGGGGGCTGCATTATTACACCATTCATCCTATACAAGACTCACATATCTGTTGCTGCTTATTGCTACCCTAAATACATCAGTATTTCCTCACTTTTTATTATCTTCAGTGTTTTAGAACTTGCAGTTTTCTGGTGTTTGCCCTTCTTCATTGTGTTGTTACTAGATAAATGTTTACATGATGGCTTATTTATTTAACCAAAAGCTCCTGCCTTTATTGGGAGCTATTTACATTTTACAGATTGTATTTGTTGAGCCAGGTAAAGTGATCAGTTTTACTGTTTATGTTTATTCTTTTGTCGTAAAGCTAACAAACAAAGAAAACAAAACCACAAGCCCTTTGATGAGCTAAGAGTCCCTGGTGAACTGAATAAATAAATATATTCTTGAATAAGAAGAGAAATTGTCAACACAATCTAAAGGTTTACTGATTGCTATTAAGAGAAGCACCACTGTGTTGCATATGAATTACACATTAAGAAAATACATTAAGGAAATTTGAAGAAATAAAAACAAAGAAAATTGAGGCTGCGGCTGAATTGCAAAAAAGCCTTTATCTTGGGCAAGAATTTGACATACGTTTCTTTCTAAAATCTAGTGTCCTTTATTTGTTTTATTATTTGTTAATAGATCATTAGCCATTTGACAGAAATATTATCAGGAGAGCTTCATCTAAAGGGTCAGTAATCATTACCAATTGAATATTAACCAGATATGAAAATAAAGCATCTCTGAAATAATTTGTCAGTGAAAAATGTTATTTAATTTACAAAATATTGATTTATGCATAATTTTCAAGAGCATGTATGCATTTCTATGAGAAATCTTGTGCATAATTCATAAATGTTTCTAAAATAACATTTGGAGGATTTCTTTAGGCAAACGTAGAAATGGTGTAATTTGCTTAGTGGTTGAGGTATACTGCAAAGCTAAATATATGAAGAAACTTTCGTTAACTCTTCTTTTCTCTCCAAGAAAACCTTGGTCATTTCTTGCTAAATCTAAGTAAAATATTCCTAAATGTGGAAATTTTTTTCATTATGTTTCACTGTAAAATGCGTGGAATTTCTTTTTGTGTTTGAACGACTCATCCTGCTGGAATAATATGGCAGAGTCCCATTGGGGATTATTAGGAGCATCACTCATGTAAGACATGTATCGGGGTAGCCTTCCTCGTGCTGAATTCTAGAGCTACAGCTCACAAATAATGTGAGATGCTCACAGGCATGAGGCAGCGGAGAACGTCTGGGAGGGAGAAGGTCAAGGCATGGGCAGGGAAGAGGTCAGGAGCAGTAATGTGCCCTGAGCAAGGAGAGCAGATTCATTTGAAGCTGGAAACCTTCACTGTCCATAGGAGGCGTGTTTAAAGAAAAGCATTATGTGATGCTTTGACAAAACAGCTTGCCAATAATAACGAATTCTTCATCACTTGAAACGGCAGCCATGATATCCGCATTTCTTTGGAAATTATCTCTATAGTTGATAACTGCAGGCTTTAAAAAATATGTAATGAGAATGTATCAGCTAATTTGGTGAACCACAGAAACATGATGTTTCATTTTCTTATGAGAGAGTGCCTTGTTTCTGGATGTATTAAAATTACTGATTGGCTTATATTACACATCTACCTAATTAGGAAACCAACTTTAGTCAGATGAGTACTCTCCTATCCCTCTAGCTTTTCTGAATGCTGCTCCATTTGGAAATGCTCTGTCTAGATCCTTTCCTGTCTGTCCTTTTCCCTCTGCTGTTTCCCATCCCAATTCCTGTTTGGCTTAATGAATCAGGTTAAGGTATCCCTCCTCCAGAAAGCC
This sequence comes from Lepilemur ruficaudatus, assembly GCA_963574885.1. Lineage (NCBI taxonomy): Eukaryota > Metazoa > Chordata > Mammalia > Primates > Lepilemuridae > Lepilemur > Lepilemur ruficaudatus. The sequence continues at coordinate 13,325 of CAUYRT010035226.1, read as the reverse complement.
TTAGTTGTCCCATCCACCTACCCAGTGTAGATTTGGTGTACTTTTGTTTCCCTGGCACCCTCTACAAAACTGTCCTTGCCCACAATCATGCTGTACTACATGTATTTATCTAGGTTTACTTTTAGACTATAGGGATCTGTGTCTAATTAATTAATTACAACCAGCACATATATCATTCAGTGAATTAATAAGTGATTCAGGGAATAAAATTGAATCATGAATTTCTTGACTTTGCTTTGATGGGAGTTATAGAAGAGATTAATAAATACTCCCTTTGATTATTGAGTAAAATTTTATCCTTTTAGAAACAGAAACGTGAACAATTGGTAAGAAGTATCTGAATTGCCAAATATCACAAACTTTCATCTTACTGTTGGAAAAAAAAATTAAAAATCTTGGAACAACTTGTGGTAGCACTGTTGTACAGCAGCAAATTCAGAAGTAATTTATGAATGAGGGCGTTCAACAGTTACATATTTATTGGCTCTTACAAAATGGATTGGATAGGAATTTGGATATCTACCATTGCTTGGAATTTGTAGGTTTTTCTATGGACTAACTGCAGTATAGTGAGGGAAAAATATGGCTTGGATTCAGACTAAGTTAGAGCTCATGTTGAATTCGTCATTGAGTAGTTTTTTACCATGCCACGGGCAAGTTCGTGTTTTTCTCTGTGAAACGCAGATATCGAACCAGTTGATATTTCGGTATCTTCTAGAATCTAAGTTTTATACTTTTTAACCTAGGAACAACACAGTGAGCTAAATTTTTTGTCAGTGAATTTTTTTCTCATTGGTGTGCTTTTCAGTGAAGCATAGTGATTATAAGGGAATGATGGGCTTTTAGGGTAAAAATATCTAGATTTAAATTAAAATCTGGCTTCCCCACCAGCTAGCCAGGTTATGTCACTTTCTATTTCCTTTTCAGTAAAATGGAGACAATATGAGTACCTACTTGAGAGGATTACTGTGAAAGTTAAATAAGTTAATGTATGTAAAGTGTTGAAACAATATTTTGCATGTTATGATTTAATTAAGTGTGAATTATTACATTGTTTTATTATTTTCTTAATAGTCTTTACCAAGATTTTTTTCTTTCCTTTTTTTAAGAAACTAGTTAATGATAGTTGCTGAGTATAGATCCTGATTTACAAACTCCAAATTAAAAATTATACTTATATAGAATTCAAATTTAAGACCTCCTATCAGAGATTTAAAAACAAATAAACAAAAAAGGCAGAGGAAGTTTGAGCATTGTTAAGAGAAAACTCAAGGTTAATTTGACAGGTTGGGAACAGATTTCTGGGCAGATTGCCATGCCAGTACGATAGCCATTTCTGTCTGAATTATGGAAAAGATAATATTGTTTATGCTGTACAAAAATGCCAACAATTAGAGACTATATCAGGTTCCCTCTCCACCCCCCCCAATTTAAAAAAAATGTTAATGCCTCTAAGAGGATTAAAAGATTTACAATTTACTGTGAATTATTTTAATCAGATTATAGATCCTCTTTTCCTTGGAGCTCAGCTCTTTAGCACTGGGGAATGGAGGTTTTCATTTGGAGTGTGGGGTGAAAACAGGCACTGGGAAATGTAGGGGATGAAGAAAAATGAGGCTTTTTTGGATTCTGGAGAAAACAGTGGGCCAAACTATGAGAGAGAAGTTCTAAAGGGAGATAGAGAAGTACTGGCTGCAAACTTCACATGTTGAAAATGTTCTTGAATCTAGACACACTGTATCCAGCTTCCTTTTTTACTACATTAGTCCTTCCTTCAAGAAACCAAAGATTAAATTGGAAGTATTAATACTGTGGTTCAAGAACATGATTTTTAAGTGAGCCGTTGGCATAAACCTGGGAAATTCAGTGTCACTTATGGAATAATATGATGGTTAACAGCTTGACCCCTAGAGTAATTCATTCATTTAATAGTTACCACATTTTGTGTATCTGGCACTCGGTACTCTTATCTTGGCACTATAAATAACAAGCTGTGAACTTGATTATATTACTTAATTTTCCCAAACCTTGTTTTCCTCATCCTGTAAATTGGATGTAGATTAAATGGAAAAAGGCATGTTAAATATACCTTCTTCATAAGAACTATTCAATAAATGATAGAAGTTTGAGGTTAAAAAAGGTAATGTAGAAATAAATTCTTACAGTTCAAACCAATATTAATATTAAGGTGCTGAGACCTAATGTAGTGGGGTTTTTATTGTTGTTTTTATTAATAATAAGATGTGATAAAATTGCTTGCTTATTGATGGGAAAATTGTATATTAAAATATTTCTTAGATTATTCAATAAAGACATCATTTCAGTCTTGCAATATATCAGATTTATATACATTAAATAGAACTTTTACCTGTAAATCTCAGCATATATATTTCTCATATATATTATTTAATTTTATCTCTTCATATGAATATATATTTCCAAGAAAGTAGCAGAATATTAGAATAGTGATACTTAATATTAAGTACCAATTAGTAATACTAATCCTAGAAGAAATTTGAAGAAGGTAGAGAGAGTTGTAGAGTCCATGGTCTAAGGGGCAGCCTATTTTGCAATGTTGCTGCTAGCTTAAGTGTGACATATCCATCTTTATGTTGTTATCTCTATTTCATCCTAGGCCATTGTTCCCAGAATGCCTGACATTGCTACTTGCTTGGCATGTGCTCATAGTCACCTTCTCAAGGAAGCCTTCTTTGCCTTCCTTACTCATAGATGCTCGTATAGATACCAATAGTCTCATGTCTCTGTGAGGGATCACTCGAGGCTATTTTACAGAACTAAGTATCCCAATAGCTACTACAACTCCTAGCGTATACTGGGTACTCCACAAGTGTTTTCATTTGTTGAATGGATAAAATTCTAAATTGATCATTTTAACATTCTAAAAATTAAAGTATATATAGTGAAAAAATAATAAATCCTCCCCAAACCAAAGATTAATAAGTCTATGTTATCTAAAATTTTAACTATCCTTAATATTAATTATTTTTTCCATAAATGTAATAGTATTAATAAAGAACTCACACTGTTTGACTTTGCCTTAAATACTACTAAGGAGACAGATTTAAATGTTGAATTGTTTCTTTTAGGAATATACAATGATAAGCTCTATATTTGAGATTGTAGAGAAATATTTAGAGAATTCAAGAAACTCAAGTTATTTAAAAAAGAAATTTAAAAAAATTGCCTGGTATCTTACAGAAACTCAACCATAAATAGATGGGGAGAAAAGATACAGTGTGATTTTCTCCTGTTCTATAGGATATTTTCTATTTAAAATAACTTTTACTGGGTATCTGCTGTAGGTCAGAGATTTCTGGGCACTGGTGATATGAAGATGAATTTAGTTATAGTCACTATACGCAAAGGTCACATAATTGAGGAAGACATATGAATAATTAGAATATGATAAGCACACACAATAAAGTAATAGAAGTGCAAGAAGGAAAAACATATATCCTACTGGGGTTGGGGAGTATTTAAAGAAAAGACTAAATATTGCCCTAAAGATTGAAGAATATCCTTTCTCTTTTGTTTCGTTGCCTATGAGACTAGGCTGAAGAAACACATATGTATAGGCAGAGAGAAGAGAAATTGTCTTGGATCCTGGGGAAACCAGAAATAGTTTGGGATTACTTTCAAATTGGGTGCCTGTAAATATAAAACTATGGTCAGAATATGAAGGTTTTCTTTTTCCGTGTTAAGTAGACTGAATTTCACTATGTGGCACAGGAAGCTATTAAATGTTTTTAGGTAGTGAAGAGCCTGCTTATTGGGTAGAAAGACCTCAGACAGTGGCGGAGAAGATGGATTAGGCCATTAAAATTAAAAAGGGGAGAGATGGTGAGTGAAAGCGATGTCAATGGAAATGCAGCAAAGAGGAAAGGTAAAAGAATTTTGGATGGTGGAATGAATAGATAGAACTGACAGAATACATGCAAGAGGAAGAGGTTTCTGATGCTTCTCAGATGACTAGATTAAATGGGCAACGAAGACTTCAGTAGTAAGGGACGGACAATATGTAGGGAGGAAACCCCATGAACTGTACCTTGATAGGTTGGCTCTGTGATGCCAGTGGGTTGTCCACCTGAGCATTCTACAATAATTAAAACACAATGCCTGAAATGCTAGAAAAAATTGTATCTGAATATTAAGAGAATTTAATTTAGAGATATAGCTTTAGGGGAAACCTGAGTATAAGTAGTAAGAGAAGTTTCTCTATCCAAAGGCTGGAGAGTGACGAGGGAGAGACAGAACAGGACCTAAAGTAAAGCAAGTTCTTCCTGTATGCTTTTGTTATTACTATTTAGATTACAGTGATGTGAGCCTGTACATAAGATTAGAGGTGTGTATTATTAAAGAAGAAAAAATTAAAGGAAACAGTCATTTCTGAGTCCTTTTTAGCTACATTCACTTAAATTCTCAACAAGTTTACTCTTTGATAAGCACATTGTGATTTTAATGTACACTATTGATTTAGAAAATGGGTCATGGAGTAGGTTCAAGTTACAACTTAATTCCATGAATATTTACTGAGTAATCACTGGGTAACATTATCTGGAAGAAAATTAGAGGCTCACAGAATTTCAGAGTGGGAAGAAAACAAAGAAGTCTTGTCCAAGGTATAATAATACAGAAATTCATTTGTGGTTGCGTATGAGGGCCTTAATGTGTTACTTTTCTCATTCCCAAAGGGAAACCACCCTCTTACCCCAACAATGCTAAACTACTTGCACTGTGCAACTGTTCAAGTCTCATCTTTCAAAGTGCTGCTTCTTCCTCTTATCCCTCTATCTACCTAGTGCTCGGAACATATAAGGCAAGTTAGGAATCACCTCCAGGTGGATGGTTTTGACTTTCATCCCCTCTTCCCCAACTCCCAATTCCTCAAGTCTAGGTGACTTAGCCCTTCTATGTGCCGCTACAGTACTACCTGCCTTTATTATAAGACACTATCAGTTAATATTGTGGTGTATTTTATGTTTGTTTGCTTCCATTACCAGATTATGAATAATTGGAGGGTAAGGAAAATTTCTTCTTGATCTCTATATGCCTAGAACCCAACACAGTGTCTTGTACATCCACTTGAGTGTTTCACTTAGTGAACAAACATTTAATGACATGGCAAATGTGAAGCATAAAATAGTGAATCACTGCTACTTGATTCATTTATTCAAGGCTTAGAATGGACTACCAGTGTACTAGGGGCAAATCAAAATCAAAATAGCATCAAAAAAGTTTTTTCCCTAGTCTTTCATGGAACTTATATTCTAGTGGTTGAAGAAACAATCAATACTTCTTTACAAGAACATTTATTTCACAATGATGTTGACGAACTAATTTAAAATTATTCCCTACTTCCCAAAAAACAAAAATGTGGGGTGGCTCTTCCTTCTTTTGACAAAGTCAGAGTGAAAGAGAAAACTTTATATCAGGATTTTTTAAGCTTGGCACTAATGACAGACTTTGAGTCAGATGACTCTTTGTTGCGGAGGCTGTCCTGTGGATTGTAGGATGGTTAGCAGCTATCCTTGGCCTGTGACACAGGATGCCAATAGCAGTCCCCACTTGTGATGGCAAAAATGTCTCCAGACATTGACAAGCTTCCTGGGGGACAACAGTTGAGAACCACTGCCTTATGTCTACACAAAGATACTGCTCAAAAAGAGTCCATCTGTGAGAACTACACTGAGGTAGGTTAATACCTACTAATGTGTTAACCCACTTTTACATAAATCATACACATATAAACACATATGTATTATTCATGTATATGTGTGTGTACACACACACAGTTGTTTTCCTCTGTTTGGCAAAAAATTATTGTAGCTCTTTTGCTAACAATAACCAGTTAGCCTGCCAAGATGCTTTTATGGAGTAATGAAGCTCAAAAGGGGTGTGTGTGTGTATGTGTGTGTGAATCTGTCTGTCTTACATCTGTCAATATATTCTCCATTGATTTTTATTGAAATGGGTTTTATTAATACACCAGTAAAACAATTCCTTATACACCAAATTTAGCAGTCTGTACTGGTGCAATCCTCTTCCATTCTTCTACAGGGATGGTACGCTATAAGAGAAATCACATAGGAAATAGGGTATTTTTGTAGTAACTTGAGAGGAGGGGCTAACAGTAGATAGAATGGTCAAGAAAAGATTCTGAAGAGACATTTGAGCTCCAATCCAAGGAATGAGAATGAATGCAAAAAGCCAAGGGGAAAGTAAGTCTGAAGGTTCTGAGGTAGGCAAAGCTTGATGAATTATAGAAACAGAAGAAGAGGTAGATTTTCCGAGTAGAGAGATAAAGCGAGAGATTGTTTTGAGACGTCATCACCCAACAGCCTTTTATGGCAGAGGTATTTGGTTTGATTATTTTTAAAAATGTAGGCAACATTTAAAAATTGAAGTTTCTTATAAAAATAAAAATTTCTAGCTTCTCTCAAAAAGCTAGATGGTCTGATAACTTTAGATTCTCCCTCCCGTGTAGCAGCTTTTACTTGGACCTGGGTCAGAGCTACTCCTTGGGGAAGCACACATGTGCTCTGGTTAGCTGGGACCCTTCACTCACGTCATGTGTGCCCATGTCCTGATGCCTGGGCTGTCTTGTTCTCTCACTCGCTACTTGCCCTGTAGATACAGACTCTTTATTCCCTACTTTAGGGGCTTGAAGGGCCTAATAAGGATTCTTTTTTTTTAATTTCAAGTGAATTAAGGGGGTATTAAGCAGAAAAGTCACATGATCTGCTTTAAGAAAAGAAAAGATTGCCTAGCATGCTCTGAAAAAATGGGCTGTAGAGGCAAGCGTGGAAATGAGGAGAACATTTAAAAGACTGCTGCCGAACGGGCTGATGGTAGTCAGTCTGAGGTGGTACTGGGGTGTAGAGAGAGTGGTACCAGGAGGGTAGAGAGAAGTGGTTCAGGCCTCTGTGTTGCACAGTTTTAGATTTATCGTCATGCTGGCATGATTGATCGCCCCCTGGAGCACAAACCCCACATATGAGAAGATAGTACCCTTTGTATTTGTGCAACGTGGCAATTCTGAAGGCAGGATTTTGGATATACTTTGCAAGTGGAAATCAAGGGTCTTACCCATGAAGTTTCCCTGTGTGGGAAGCAGTGGTACTGATAGTTAGGGAAAGGAAAGAATATCATCAATTGCCCAAATTTGATTTGGATTTTTCTTTGTTCAGTCCCAGATGGAATTTGTTAGAACTAATTTATGTCAGAATGAAAAGTGTAAGGTGCGCTACATAAGACAGCAGAATAGACACTTCTGGCTCTGAGTGTACAGCAGTCATTATTTTCCATCTGGTTCTCTAAACAAGTGCCATATGAAAAGTGTCCTGGTAAGCTGAATGTATGGATTCATGTCTGCGAGGTATTTATAAACACACGATGTGAATTCTTGCCCCTTCTAGCATTTTAATGGCTTCACATTAAATGGTAGGTCATTATACTTTTCACTGAGACAGTGAAGGGTGATTAACTCCGTCTGGGTTCAACCAGTGTAATTTTAGAGGCTACAAATATTGTTACAAGTCAGGTTAAGGTTTAAAGGTGAAAGCATAGTGAAGCTTGGCTGAATGACTTTTACAGCATTGAGTTAATGTACACAAACAAAGAAACTCTTGTTTTCTTTCCATTATGAGTGCAGAGAACAAATGACTTGCTTGTTATAGAGAGGAAAATGTGAAAATTAGGTTGGTCTACAATAAAATTCATGCTGTGTGAACCCATTTACTCGGTATTTCAAATTGAAAGTTCTTTTTAAAGTCCTGTTTAACATTGCTGAGATTTAGAAACTTTAGACCCTGCGTGTGATGCCCTTTGTTGAGATAAGACCATCCTAAGAAATGGCATCAACAGATTTACTCTCTTTTGCATAAGGAAGGCAATTTACCTCAATAAAATATGCTAGGATGCTCTTAGAGGGGAAAATTGCCTTTTTCTCTCCACTGACTGTTTTTAATAGATCCAGCTCCCCCCAGATGCTTCCATCCTCTCCTTTTCTCTGAGTAAGTACTTTGGGTAATTTGATATAACTCTTTCCTTTTCACTGGTTGGATTCAAACCTTGGAGCCTGGATTTCAGTCAAGGGATGGTATTTGAGGGCATAAGATTGCTTATTTTGACCCAGGAATAGAATCAAAAGGCTAAAGCTTCCTTGTAAAGCTGTGTTAGTATCTACATTGATCTTAAAGGCAGATGAGAAATAAAGTGTGATGTCTGTGTAGACCAGTTTTGCTGAAATAACTAGACTTTTTGAGGCCTCTCGTATGGAACTTCAGGTAAATGCTGAAAACTATAGTTTAACATTCTAGTCATTAAAAATAGGCCAAGGCTAGGCGTGGTGTCTCACGCCTGTAATCCTAGCATTTTGGGAGGTAGAGTCAGGAGGATGACTTGAGGCCGGGAGTTCCAGACCAGTCTGGGCAATAGGAGGACCCTGTCTCTACAAAATAAATAAAGAAATAGCAACTGGTAGGGTGTGCTGGTGTACGCCTGTAGTCCCAGCTACTCCAGAGGCTGAGATGGGAGGAATGCTTGAGCCCAGGAGTTTAGGGTTGCAGTGAGGGATTATGATGCCTCTGCATTATAACCCAAGCAACAGAGTGAGACTCTGTCTCAAAAAAAAAATAAAAATAAAAGTAAAATGAAATAAGCTGGGTAATCTGTACACCCACACCTGTAATCCCAGCACTTTGGGAGGCTGAGACAGGAGGATTGAGAGAGCTGAGGAGTTCGAGGTTGCGGTGAGTTATGGTCATACCCTACTGGCATCCAGCCTGGGCCACAGAATGAAACCCTGTCTCTAATAGTAACAATAATAATTATAATTTTAGTATCTAATAAATGAACCATTATTTTTCTTCTCCCTTACACCTTTTTTACATATAGCTTTTGTAATCATTTGAATTTCTGTCAAAATATGACAGGACTTGGTGGGGAAAAAACATTTTGACTTAACAGATTTTGATGTAAACTTTCAAGAATTTAGGGAACATTTTGTTTTTGCAGAAGTAGAATAGATTTGACTGTCTGGGAGCCCTGGAAAAACAAAAAACAAAACCTCATAGGAATTAACAATTATGGGCAAAGTAAATAGCTTTCATTTGGGCCAGTGGTCCTTTAAAAAACACAGCAGGCTGATCTGACATCATTCAAGTTGTAAAGGTTGGGGTGAGATGAAGAGGTCTAGTCCCTGAGGTCATGGCGGAAATGCAAAGGTCAAGGCTTTGCACTTAGCCTTGTGTCAACAGCGTCATGCCCTAATAAGTCTGAGAACTGATTTGACTGGGTCCAACTACACATGTAAGTATATTACACCCTTGCTTCAACTTAAAGTGAGTAAATGCAGGCTTTTAGGCCTTTGTGTTGCTACCTAAATTTGACTTAAATTCAAGGAATTTACAACTATGAGAGGAAAAAAAGTCTCCTTAAAATGCAATTTACTCAGGATTTGAGTATGCTTGCCAAATAGATATTTTTCTTAGAAACATTTCTTAGAAACATTTGTGTGTGTGCGTGCGTGTGTGTGTCTGTGTGTGTGTATGGTTATATGTGCATCTGAGTATCTTCTTAAAATTAATCTTATCATATACACACACCAACACATGTTGTTTTAGAACATGTCTGATTCGAGAGTATGAATTAATTTCACATTTGGCTTAAATTCAGTCCTGCTGTGTTCAGAGTTGATTTCCTTTGATGATTTTAAATTTAGTCGTGTTATATAATGGTGGGGATTATGAGAGGAGAATTGAGAAAGTCCTAGTCCAGCACTGAGAAATAGATAAACTATTATCCAGCTTTTCTGCTACTCCGTGGCAAGCTAGATCAATGTATTCTCATCTCCAATTCAAATCTTGTCATGTTCGTTGGTTCTTACTGCTGTTTCAGTTTCTGGTAAAATAGAAGAATCTGATCTACTTCAGAGCTTTCTTTGAACGAGGCTTTTTGTTGCTATGGAAAATACTGGATGTACACAGAGATGCTTGAATTTCTTGGATATCTTCTAGTCTGAGACGATTTGTGATTATATTGCATTTCTAGACCTTGATTGAGGCATTAGTCTTTTGTGCTTGCTCTGGTCTTGACTTTAATGCTTTAGACAAAGTTGACACAGTTTCACTGTTTTGAAGAGTGAATAAATGTATGATGTCATACAAGTAGAAATCGAGGTGACATAAATTGCTCACAGATATCATTAAGCACCGTGTTTTCCTGTCTCTGTGCCATTGCCGGAGTCTACTTACTACTTAGTACTGCTTCCCTTTGTTTAGGCAGAATGGATGCTAGTGATAAATATGGATCCATTTTTCACTTTCAGCAAAAGTGAGAAGAAACCTCTTCTCTAGCTTAACAATATAAGTCCTTCCTATCAGTTTAAGTCATCTTCACATAAATACCACCTTTGACCAATAAATGTACCAGGGAAATGGCATGCAGAGGTTGGCTTAGCAAGATCATATCTACACCTGGATCCAGGATTGGGATCACCTTCACCTGAGATGTGTTGGGTAGGGGTGAATACTCAGTGTGAGATCCATTAAGGAGTATGCCTGCCACATTCTTTATCAAATAATGTTATTCAATCTTTACACCCATTAGTGGAAACTACTATCTCAGAGCATTTTATTAGTATCTTCCAATTGTTTTCGGAACTGTTTTCTATGCAGACCTGCTGCACAGTTTCATTTTGAATTTTACCTATAATTTAAAATTTAGTAATAATTTTACTTTCTATAAGCATGCTCTTGTTTTCTGATTATTCATTTTTCATAGGATTTTGTTCTTGTTTTATAGATGTAATATCCTTCTTAATATCCCTGTGTTTATTAATTACTATTCTCTTCCATAATTTCTTTTCGAATACAATTAGCAATGCAATTGCTCCATTTCCTTGAGCTAATTGTTCGAATGCAATTAGCTCCATTTCCTCTGGTGTCAATTTTTAGTTTCTCAATTTTGGCCCTCTATATCATTCTGCTGCTTTTGCTCACGTGTCTGATAATCCTTCCTGTAGAAAAAGGAACTGGATAGTTAATAAAAAGTCCTCTACGTTTGTGCTACAATTGATACCTATTTGGAATTCTCACTTGGAGTTCTGTGTGAGGAAAGCAAATGTGAGACTTCACTTTAGGGGGATCAGCAAGGAAGCCAGAAAGCCAGCTGTCAGGCTACAGGATCCCTCCAATTGAAAAGTGAGGGTTATACTAGGTTTCACTTGGCAGTTTGTTCAATTTCACTGGGAAAGGGTCAGCTGTTTTTGTTGGAGGTAAATGCCAGCTGCCTGATCTTTGCCCACACTTGGGGAGGAGGGGGTGACTAGCAAAAGAATTTTCCTTATACAGACCTTTAATTAATTCCTGTCTTCAGTTCTCTTTTCACATCCATCTTCCAGAATTCCTGCTGACTTTGGATCTTGATTTCCAGGGCTGTTTTAGCAAACATCTACATTTTCCAGAGCCTCTTTTAGCAGATTCTAAGCTGTAACTCTATTTATTTCCTGAACATGTTCCCACTGTTCTTCTTCCTTTAGAAATTTGTTAGTAGCTTTTGTTCATTGGTGGTACCCCCCCAATTGTGTTGTTCCATTTCAGCACTTGCCTTTAGTACTTCCAAACTTTTATTTTGATGGATTCTTTAGAAATAGAGGAGGCAATTGTGTGTGACTGATCTGCCATCTTAATCAATTACTAATCCTATCTATAATGTAATTCATATTTAGATTTTTACATGTAGGCTGTTATTACCTGTAATAATTAACATGCTGCTAATATTTTCACAATGATTCATTAGATCCTTAAATGGAACAGGCACAAACTGATTCCCATTACAAAGACAATTTAATGTGTACTTATTTTAACTGTGTGTGTAATAGTTTATATTCGCCATTTTATTTTATCAAGCTTGCTTAATGAGTTTCATTTGTAAATAGGTAAATATAGGATTAATTTCTCTTGTTGTTCTTTCATTCATTTGATAAATATCTTAGAAATGTCTATGGAGGGCTAGTTACTGAAAATAGCCTGGTGCAGAATTTCTTGAGTTTTATGTAAATAATTTGTGTTTTAATATGTAATAAAGCCTATTAAAGGGAAAGAACTGATAGTGAGCTTTGAGAAAGAATATAAATACATTATTCTATCTAGAGTGAAGTAAATATAGATTTGGAAGAGGATAGGAGATGTTGAAATTTTTTGTTTATGATTTATTCTGTGCCAAGTGCATCACTTATAAATAGTAACCATTCCCTAAGTATGTATTTAAAATATTAATACAATCCCATTGCTTTGTTGTTAGTTATAAGTGATAATATGACTAAGTCATTTTCACTTTTACTTATTTATAATTAGATAACAAGGAGAAAACTGACTTATTTGCTAGAATCCTGCCTTAAATTTATTAAAATATATGTTGTGTGGGGTGGCAAACTTGGCAGAAGCCTTCTACTGCTCTCTTATTTAAATTCTGGAGGAAAGTCACATTTTAAGATTCAGAAATATGAGCCAAAAAATGGTTTACTCATTTATGCATCCAGACTGACCAAAATGGCATACTACCAATCAACAATGATTCAAAGAGTACTAAGGGAAAAAAATCTAGTATTAGGAAAAAGATTCTAGTGTGTTAAATATTTTCTTAGGAAAATTTAAAAAAATGCTGTTTAGCTTAAAAGAAAAATCCAATGTTGGCAGATAATTTCTTTTTTTCTCCTACAGTGACTGTGTTGCTATCGTTAAACACCACTGGAGTGTAAAAATATTTAACCAAAGTCAAAGACTTTATTTTTATAGCCATTATGGACTTTCATTTTGACTTTCTAAAGGTTTTCTTAGGCTTCCAATAAATTATTTATTATATCCAATTATATTTTAACAATTAGAAGAACAATGATTTATATATTAAATTCAAAAATGTTCTTATCAGCATGGAAGTATCTTTTTTAGAAAGTAGGTTTTTTAAAAAACTCATAAATTAGTGAATAATCAACAATGACGATTAATTTATACAACAGAAGGTCAACCCCAAGGCAGCTGTTTTGTGTTTCTGTACTCTTGAGGCAACTAAAATTCAGGATTAATTGCCTAAAGAAGAGAGGGTTCCCCCCTCCAAAGGAAGCTATACTCTTCTGTTAAAAATTAATATCTTACTTTTTAAAATTTATTTTTATTTTTAATTGACAAATAATTTATATATTTATGGGCACAATGTAATGTTTTAATATATGTTTACATTGTGGGATGATTATATCAAGCTGATTAATTTTCCATCACTTCACTTTTTTTCATGGTGAGAATGTT
>CAUYRT010035225.1:0-69845 GCA_963574885.1 Lepilemur ruficaudatus | reverse complement strand
CTAGAAAAACAGACTGAGAGGATATTTATAAAACAGTAACAGTAGTTATCTCTGGGGAGGTAGGATTATAAACAACTTGCTTTTTTATTGTGGGTTTTTTTTCTATAATTTATACATTTTCCATAAGGAATTATTTTTTTTAACTTTTTTATTTCAGCATATTACAAGGATACAAATGTTTAGGCTTCATAGATTGCCTTCACCCCACCCGAGCCAGAGCTTCAAGTGTACCCATCCCCCAGATGGTACACACTGCACCCACTGGATGCGTATATAACCATCCCCTCCACCCCCCTCCCATCTGCCTGACACCCGATGAACGTTACCACTATATGTGCACTTAAGTGTTGATCAGTTAATACCTATTTGATGGTGAGTACATGTGGTGCTTATTTTTCTGTTCTTGGGATACTTCACTTAGTAGAATGGATTCCAGCTCTATCCAGGATAATACAAGCAGTGCTAGATCACCATTGTTTTTTGTGGCTGAGTAGAACTCCATGGTATACATATATCACATTTTATTAATTCACTCATGTATTGATGGGCACTTGGGCTGTTTCCACATCTTTGCAACTGTGAATTGTGCTGCTATAAACATTATACTGCAGGTGTCTTTTTTACAAAATATCTTTTCTTCTTTTGAGTAGATGCCCAGTAATGGGATTGCTGGATCAAATGGTAGTTCTACTTGTATCTCTTGTAGGTATCTCCATATTGCTTTCCACAGAGGTTGTACTAACTGGCAGTCCGACCAGCAGTGAATGAGTGTTCCCATCTCTCTGCATCCACGCCAACATTTATTGTTTTGGGACTTTTTGATAAAGGCCATTCTCACTGGAGTTAGGTGATATCTCATTGTGGTTTTGATTTGCATTTCCCTGATGGTTAGATATTTTGAGCATTTTTTCATATGTTGGTTGGTTATAAGTCTATCTTCTTTTGAAAAGTTTCAGTTCATGTCCTTTGCCCACTTTTTGATAGGGTTGTTTGATTTTGTTTCTTGCTGATTTTTTCTCAGTTCTATATAGATCCCAGTTATCGGCCCTTTATCAGATGTGTAACATAGGAATGTTTTCTCCCATTCTGTATGTTGTCTGTTTGTCCTCGTGATGGTTTCCTTGGCTGTGCAGAAGCTCTTGAATTTGATCAGGTCCCATTTATTTATTTTTGTTGTTGCTGTGATTGCCTTTGGGGTTTTCTTCATATATTCTTTGCCTAGGCCAATGTCTGTAAGAGTTGTTCTAACATTTTCTTCTAGAATTCTTATAGTTTCATGCCTTAAGTTTAAGTCTGTTATTCACCATGAGTTGATTTTTGTGAGAGGTGAAATGTGCAGATCCTGTTTCAGTCTTCTACATGTGGCTATCCACCATTTATCCCAGCACCATTTATTGAATAAGGATTCTTTTCCCCAGTGCGTGTTTTTGTCTGCTTTGTCAAAGATTAGACGGCTGTATGAGGATGGTTTTATATCTGGGTTTTCAGTTCTGTTTCATTGGTCTAAATCTCTGTTCTTGTGCCAGTAACTTGATGCTTTAGTTACTATAGCCTTGTAGTATAGCTTGAAGTCTGGTAAATTGATGTCTCCCAATTTGTTCTTTTTGCTTAAGATTGCTTTGCTATACAGGGTCTTCTCTGGTTCCATACAAAGCATAGAATTATTTTTTCTATATCTGCTAAAAATGATGTTGGTATTTTAATAGGGATTGCATGGAATTTGCGTATTACTTTGGGTAGTATAGACATTTTAACAATGTCCATTCTGCCGACCCATGAAGGTGGTATGGTTTTTCACCTGTTTACGTCTTCTGCTCTTTCCTTCCTCAGTGTTTTATAGTTCTCCCTCGAGAGGTCTTTTGCCTCCTTAGTTAAATATATTCCTAGGTACTTTATTTTCTTTGATGCTATTGTGAAGGGTATTGATTCTTTGATTTGGTTCTCAGTTTGACTGTTGTTAGTGTATAGGAATGCTACTGATTTCTGTACGCTGATTTTGTAATGTAAGACTTTGCTCAATTTGTTTATCAATTCCAGTAGTCTTATGGCAGAATCTGTTGGGTTTTCTAGATCTATGATCATATCATCAGCAAAGAGAGATAGTTTGACCTCTTCTTCCCTCCATTTGGTTGCCCTTGATTTGCTCCTCTTGTGTGATTGCTCTTACTAGGACTTCCAGCACTATGTTGAATAGAAGAGGTAATAGAGGGCAATGGTTAGGTATGTGTAGATACACAAATACCATTGTGTTACAATTGCCTACAGTATTCAGTACAGTAACATGCTGTGCAGGTTTGTCGCCTATCAGCCTATACTATATAGCCTAGGTATCTAGTACTAGGCTATGCCATCTAGGTTTGTGTGAGTACACTCTATGATGTTTGCATTACAACAAAATCACCTAACAGTGTATTTCTCAGAATGTGTTACCTTTTTTTAAGTGACACATGACTGTGTATATATTTATTTCAGTTTTAACCCCATTTTACCATTTCCAGGAATAAGGTGAATCTTTATTTTAAAGAAGTTTATGTGATTTTGGACAGGGGTTTTAAATCCTGTTATAGGAAACTAAGCATTATACTTTATCCTATAAGCATTTCATTAAAATCACTCAGATAACAATCTAAATTCTATAATAATATTTTTTCTATTAGGTTAGAACAAAATCGAGCTTGTAATTTATAATATTTGATTACAAAATGATATTTCAATTGTGAATGAAAACTACTCTTTTTCCATACTTAGGTATTCATAATTTTAATTTATTTACAGTGATTCTTCAAGTGAATACTCTGATTGGACAGCAGATGCTGGAATAAATTTGCAACCACCAAAAAGACAAACGAGACAGGCAACACGGAAAATATGCAGTAGCTCTGAGGAGGAGAATTTGAAGTCACTAGAAGAAAGGCAGAAGAAACCCAAGCAGACTAGAAAGAAGGTTTGTAATTTTCTAGGTTGTTTTGTTTTTGTTCCTTTTTAAATTTTTGTTTTTGCCTCTGATACTTAAATATTTAAAAGTATCATTTGACTTTTCTCTAAAGATAACCTTCTATGTGAGCAACTAAGTAAATAAAAACAGTTTAAATTCACTTCAAAATATAAAGAATTTTTGAAATTTTTCTGATATTAAAGTTAGAGGCTGGAATGTTTTTATCATCATAATTTGTTATTAAAACATTGATAATTATTTGTTGAAATATAGCAATGTTCTAAAATAATAAGCTACAATATAAAATTATTCTTATCATGTTACCAGTCATAAATTATACACATTTTTCACTTGTAACATGGAAGAGTATTATGTAGGACTCTCCTCCCATTCTTTCATGTTCTTATTTCATCTCAATGACTGTTTCTCTTCCCCACTATAAATTCATTTAGATGATATAAAAACTTAATCCACGTAACTCTTTGAACTTTAATTAAAAAATTAATTATATGTACATTCTATAGTCTGTTGCTTTAGTAGACATAATTATTTTCTTGATTATCACTATTTTATTGGCAAAATGTTATTGTATTACTTGTATTTGAATTTATGTAGTATTCAAGGGACACAAATAGTAAGAGTTATGTTTTTTAGATAGTATCTAGTGTCAACTTACTGTGTTATTGTCTGTCACTCAAAATTGAGCAACTCGATATTTTTATTGGTACAAAAGTTGTGTATGATTTATTGTTAAAGGAAAATTGTTTAAATTTATATATTTTAGGTTTTATTATAACCTGATATTTTTAATGTTCTCTACCTGCTATAGTAATACTATTATTCATGTGTTTCCGTATTTGCAAACTATGTTTTATACATATGCTGTTCATGTATTTATGTTTTAGAGAGGAGGACTGGTTTCTATGGCAGGTGAGCCCAGTGAAGAATGGTTTGCCCCTCAGTGGATCTTGGATACCATACCTCGACGTTCCCCATTTGTCCCACAAATGGGAGATGAGGTAAGTGCTACCTGTTATAACCTTTTCTTTTGAAGCCTCAAGAGCACTAACTTTAATCAATATTAGAACATTTATATTCATAATTCTATTACATATACACTATCTTAGCTGTTCTGCTCAATTCTGTATTTCTTGTGGAAGGTGACTGAACCTTATTAATCTTTGCATCCTTTGTAGGGTCTGGCACAGTGTCTTCAATATATTAGATACTCAATGAACATTGAGATAAATTGATTTGGTTGTGAAGTCATGAAAATGATTGGCTTTATTTTCATCTGAATTGTCAATTAGTAGAATTGAATGGTAATATGAGTCCTCATTCAAGTTCTAATTTAGTTTAAAAAAATTACAATGGGATAGAAAATATACCAGAGGATAATTACCCCTTTCAGTGTCATTTCACAAACAGGATTGTGTAACATACTCATATTTATGATTGGTCAGTCAAGAATTAAGATTCTACTTGGTGAAAAAATTTTCATTTTCTCATGAAAATTATGGCAACATTGGCATGTTAGAGATCTACTTGACTTTTATAGTCTCTCATATATTGACTAATCATTAATTTTTGAATCATTAAATGTTTACACACAGTTTTTAATTCAAGACCAATAGTAGAAATGTAGTATTATCATCACAATAAAAAAAGAAGCAAAACGTTGCAAATAGGTTATAACAATTTGGGGACAAATAAAAATTCTACCAAACTTTTCTGTAATTGCCTGTTTTGGAGGTCTTACAGATAGATATCAAATAGCCTTATGAATAAGCAGTTACTTGCTGATTATCTTTGAATATTATTTAAAATGTTTATTTTTACAAGTATGTCTTTTTATAGGTATTGGACTTTTTAGCAATGCTTCTTTGCATTGTTATATCAGTAAACATGTTCTGATGAATGCTGTATTAAAAATTTAAAGAACTTTTAACTTTTCTGCATATTCAAAATCATTATTTCTTATTTTTATTGCCTTTTTTATGGAGACATAGAAGAGTAATGTTCAATTAATCTTAAAAGACTTTACAGAACAAAATAAGAAATCTATATACTCTAAGATCCGATGAGATTCCTCTATTCTATAGGACCATTTTTCTCAGTTTATACTTTGATGGGATCACTTTCTATCTATTTTGTTAAAGTTACTACATCCTTATATGCTTCAAGACTAATGTGTATTAGGTGAAGAAAGTTCTTCAGATAATAAGGAAGGTGCATAAGTGAATCAGATAGTACAATATGTCAGTTAGAGAATCTTTTTCAGGAACCCGTAAGGGCAAAAATATGTATTTATATAATTGATTTCTTAATGACAGTATTACTTTTTACTTCACCTTAATATTAAGCCTTCATTATTTTCCATAGAATGCCCCTACTCACGGTCATTGCCTCTCAAAATGCTCATTTTCGAGGTCTAACTCAAATGCCAACTTCTAGATGTCAGCCTTGTTTTTATTTTCCTGTCTCTCCTTTCTCATGAGTTTTTCTACCTCAATTATTTCTCTCTTCTAAGTGTTATAGTTATATTTCTACATGTGTGTCTATATCCCTGAGGGAAATGATTTTATCGCACAGCACTCAGTACCTTGTACATAAATGTCCAATGATCAATGTTTCTTGAGTACAGGAAATGAATATATAATAAAAGATATCTTAATAATATGCTTATTATTAGCCTTTAACTCCTACAATTATTTTATTAATATTTACTAATATTTAAACCTTTTTCATTTTCTAGTCATATTTTTAGCCGTTTGAAATTCTGATGTAGACAACGTTGATTGTTAAAGTATCTCAGTGTATTTTTAAAATCTCATGATATGATATTTTTATGTTACTTTTTTTCTATTTACTTATCTCTATCACCACTTTTCAAATATTGAGGGAAAGAAATTAAGAAACTTTTTTCAATAAATTCAGAATATGATAGTAAATGCTGTCGTAAAGAGCTGAATAATCTTACTTGAATTCATTTTCCTTCCGTACTGTGCCAGGTCTGACATGAACTCTTACATGTCTTACTTTTGTTCTGAAATTACTCAATTTAGTAGCCTGTGATTTGTAATATTTATATAAAATGTGTAGGCTGAGTATTAAAATGTTGATATTTAAAATGTCAATTACAATTTGAAATATAGTACAGTCATTCTTCACTATCCATGAAGAATTAGTTCCAGGAAACCCCTCAGATACTAAAGTGCACAGATACTCAAGACCCTTATATAAAATGATGTAGTATTTGCATCTATGCACATCCTCTATCTACTTTAAATGATTTCTAGATTACTTATAATTTCTAATACAATGTAAATGCTATATAGTTGTTTTATTGTGTTGTTTTATATTTCTATCATTTTTACTGTTGTATTGTTATTTTTTATTATTTTCCCCCAAATAATTTTTTTTTTTTTGAAACAGAGTCTCGCTCTGTTACCCGGGCTAGAATGAGTACTGTGGTGTCAGCCTAGCTCATAGCAACCTCAAACTCCTGGGCTCAAGTGATCCTCCTGCCTCAGCCTCCCGAGTAGCTCGGACTGCAGGCATGAGCCACCATGTCCAGCTAATTATTTGTTTCATTTTTAGTGGACTGGCTAATTTTTTCTATTTTTAATAGAGATGGGGTCTTGCTTTTGCTCAGGCTGGTCTTGAACTCCTGAGCTCAAGCAATCCTCCCACCTTGGCCTCCCAGAATGCTAGGATTACAGGTGTGAGCCACCACGCCCGGCCCCCCAAATAATTTTGATCCAAGGTTGGTTGAATCCGTGGATATGGAACCATGGATGTGGATTGTCAGCTGTAGTTTAAAATATGACCAGCTTTGTGTATGTTTGTCAGGAGTCTGTTTCTTCAGAAGATTTATGAAGCTGTTTGAGAAAAAGGACTGCATTTGCAGCGTTCATGTAATGTGCTAGTTAGCACAGAGCTACATAGGCACGAACACTGAATGAATATCATTTGATAGGGAAAAGTACCTTTATTTTATAAAGTTTTTCAAGTATCTCAAGAATCGACAAACACCACATGTACTCACTATTAAATTGGAAGTAACCAAAGAACATACATGTGCACAAAAGGAGTAAAACTCAGTGGAAATCAAACAGGAGGGAGGGGGGAAGAGGGGAGGAGCAGAGGGCAAAACCCACCTAATTGGTACAGTGAACACTATTTGGATGATGGGCACACCTATAGCTGGGACTCAAGCATTACAAAAGCTATCCATGTAACCTAAAACATTTATACCCCCTTAATATTTTGAAATCAAAAAACCCAATAATTATGATTATTTGTTTCTGCAAACAGAGGAAAATGTTTTTAAGGACATATATTAGGAATATAAAGTTGTTAAATAGGATGCTGCTGTTTAATACCTTATATGTTCTGTTTTAGCTTATCTATTTTAGGCAAGGACATGAAGCTTATGTGCGGGCTGTAAGGAAATCAAAGATATACAGTGTTAATATACAAAAACAGCCGTGGAACAAAATGGATCTCAGGGTAAGTTTACCAAATTCATAAGTTATGTAGTTGAGGCAGCTTTGGAATTAAGTTAGTTATTCATAGGCTTTTACTCAATTTAATGTATATTTCACTGTTGAGTGTGTGTCCAAGATCATGTGATGTATGAAACTCTTGTAGAACTGAGTGTTATGGGTCACATTTTATGTTTCCCCAAATTTGTATGCCATCTATTGTCTTGATTATTTGACTTAATTTCCTTCAAGTTTCAGATCCTCTACTCTCCCATTCCATAATTAAAGCAGGAGTTCCCCTTTATGGATATTTTCTTTATCAGCAACTTTGTACATTCTGGAGGCTATATAAACTGAGTTTGTAAACTACAAACACTCTCAAAGTTCTGGCAGCTTTGGTATATATTAAACGTCATAAATTGGAAGAAACTGAGAAACCTGTGGTTCTTCATAAAATAGTTCTTTTGATATAGTATCCTCTCTCCAAATGTATACACATACATATATACATGTGAAAAATATAATAATTTATTTTTGCTAGGGGAGTGATTTTTAACCAGACAGAGCATTGTAATACCCTGGGGAGTTTTTTCAGAATATGTGTGGCTGACCTGTACTTCAGACTTACAGAATTTGATTCTATAGGAGTAGGGTTTAGGAACATGATTTGGAAAAGTTTCCCCAGGGCATTATATTGCCTCTCCTTGCTTTAGAGCCCTGTACTAAATTACAGCCTGCTGGTAAGTCAAGAGCCATGTCTTATTACTTTTAACACTCAGTGTAATGTCTAGAATTTGGTAGGTATTCAAATAATTCTTAAATTGTTCAAGTAATAATGAAATAGTATGTGAATATTAAGTAGTTATTGACATTGAAAGTAATAAATTATTGGTATTCTCATAAATAGGAGCAAGAGTTTGTTAAGATTGTAGGAATCAAATATGAGGTTGGACCCCCTACACTGTGCTGCTTGAAGCTTGCATTTCTGGACCCTATTTCAGGCAAAATGACTGGAGAATCTTTTTCCATTAAGTGAGTAGCTATCTGTGTGTGTGTGTGTCTATTTTAATACCTATTGTATATGGTGTATTCTGCAGAGTACAGGGCTCAATGAGAGAGGAAACACTATAGGACTACTACAGGATTTACAGTTACAAAGACCAGTGTTTAATTCTTAGTTTATTTCTCCATTTAATTGTTATTATGTGATATAGATGGATGGGTAGATAGATCCATGAGCAAGTTATTTAGCCTCTCTGAATTTGTATCTCCATTTGTAAAATGGAAATACTGTTATCTGCCTCAGGGTTGTTGGGAAGAATCAAAGAAAACCTTTATAAGTGACTAAGGGTATACCTGAAACATACTATTTGTTTCTATTTCTGTTAATAATAGGAATAATAAGTCAGTTGATCGTTTCTTAAAGTTGAGTTTGAAATCTACAGAGATTAAGGAACATCACTTCATAGTCTTCTTTAAAAGTTCTTGATATAAAATACCTCATATTAAGCTTTAAAAACTTTTATTGGCATCTTTTTATTTTTAAAGTAATACAGTAGTATGCAGGGTACTCCCAAACAGATCAGAGCAGGTGGTGTTTAAGTAAAGACATTTCTGGGAACTGACTGTGAGGTGTCTGAAATTTTGCTTAATGGCTCCACATTAAACATACATCCTTGGATATTTAGTAACATAATACTGTTTTGTCTCTATATTGATTCACATGTGCTTTATTTTCTGTACAGGTATCATGACATGCCAGATGTCATTGACTTCCTTGTGCTGCATCAGTTTTATAATGAAGCCAAAGAAAGGAACTGGCAGATTGGTAAGTGTAGAATTGTCATTTAATAACTATTAAGCTTGAAGTAGAGTAAGTAACTTTTTAACTGTGATTTAACAGAAAGAAATTAGTTTAATACTGGAAAAGGCTGTCAGCCAAACTAGAAAAATGACATTAAAATTTCCTTTTCAGTTAGGTTTAGATAGCTCTGTGCATATTATATGTGACATGTAATTTCTAAACCTTCTGTAAATACCTACTCTATTAGTATACAAATCTGAATAAAAAGAAAATTCTCAAACGTCAATCGCCCTAATATAGAACACTTTACATGTGTGCTCTTAAACAGATCATTACTGATTATGATTTGTTTCCTTCTTGCTTTCCTGCGTCTCTCCCTTTCTCTCTCCCTCCTTCCGTCCATCACTTACTCCCTCTCTCCCTTTCTCCCTTCCTCCCTTCCTATTTCTGTGCCTCCTTTTCCCTTCCTTCTTTTCTTCTTTGATTATAAAAAACAGTATAACAATAATGTGAAAGAGAAATTTTTAATGGTAAAGAAATTTGCTTATAGCCCTATGGTTATAATACAGAACATAAGAATTTTAAAACTATGGCTTTTTTTGCACATTGTATGTGCAAAAAATTACTTATATGTGCCTGAATTTTTAAAAATGTATTTCTCTAACTGTAATTTTGGAAGGATGGGGCCTCTCAGCCTGACTTGGAATCTTGGCCCTGAAACTTACTAGCTGTGTGATCTTGGGCAAATTTTTAACCTCTCTGTACTTTACTTCCGTTATCTTTAAGATGGTAATCACAACAGTACACCCTTGCAAGGTTTATGTGAGCAATAAATGAGTTAATATGAAGAAAACACTTATAATGATACCTGGTACATAGTCAACACTATGTATATATTTGCTATTAGTATATTTAAATTCACCTGTGTTATGCATAAGAAATATTTTTGTTCATAATGGTTTCATTCTGTAATCTTTAGCTATTTAAAGGCAGCTAACTAGTATGAAGACATTTTTAAAATTTATTTATTAAAAGAAAATCTTTTTAAGTTTAGAGAGACCTATGTTGCTTAGGCTGGCCTCAAACTCCGCTGAACTTAAGCAGTCTTACCTCAGCCTCTCAAGTACCTGGTACTTCTAATGTGCACCACTGTGCCTACCTGAAGAGATTTTAAAGTCACAAAAGAAGAAAAAACAAGTGTATTAACGTACATATACAGTACAATAAGGAGTATGCCTGATGATGATGCCAAGTAATTGATAAAAGTTAAAGTATGTTTGTTAGCATTTATTTAAGAAGACGTGGATATATGTGATTCATTTCGAAAAGATTTCTACAACTTGAAAATCAAAATACTTGAAGAGGGTAAAATGTAAAATTCACTTATCTGGAAAATTCAGATCAAAACTTCTGATAATGCTAGAAACAATGATACTTCTGTATTCAATAAAAAATAGCAATTTTGAGTAGGAACAGTATTAATATTTTCAAGAGCACCCTTTTAAGAATTTTTTAAAACATTATAGGTGATAGATTCCGCAGTATAATAGATGACGCCTGGTGGTTTGGGACTGTGGAGAGTCAGCAGCCTTTTCAACCAGAGTATCCGGATAGTTCTTTCCAGTGTTACAGTGTCCAGTAAGTACGGTTAGGATCTTTTATGCCTGATATAATACTATAGTAGTATACTGATTGACTTTCAATAAACTCTACCAGGAATAATACCTTTTTATTTGACTTAGGTAGTCTCACAATACTGGTACCTATAAGGAAGAAATTCGATGGTATAAACGTTTTAGCTAAAAGGAAGAACAAAAGACTAATTCTACCTCCCTTATTGTCTGCATTTTCTCTTCAGGATTTCTATTTTATACAAGAATTGTAACTAGTTTTTCGTGGAAAATACTGAAATTCATTTAATGATTAAAGTAATTGTTAAATCAGGAATAAAGCAATGAGTATTAGTACCTAGTCTTTTATTTAATGGCATGAATTCTAGACAAAGATGACAGTATCATACTTGGAGGTACTATTTGTCTACAATATTTACTTTAATCCTTTTTGAAATTCCAAACTTTAAGATTCCTAATGAATGAAGCCCTCAAGAATGATAGAAAAAATGTTTATTCTGTGAGGATTGATTTTTTTTTTTTTTAGTCTCCATATTGACTAAGGCTTACTGTCCTCCAAGTTTCATATTGATAGACCATTTTTTCTCTATTAGAGTTTTTTTATCTTTATGTAAGCAGCATTGTACTTTAAAGAAAACTGTGTTGCCCTTTTCCAAATTTCAGCCCCAAAAGTCATGCAAATTATGCTAGTATATGAAAGTAAGTATCATGTAAATTTGATTTGTGTCTTATTATTTTTTAATAGCTGGGACAATAATGAGAGAGAAAAAATGAGCCCCTGGGATATGGAGCCAATTCCAGAAGGAAGTAAATATGCTTTTAAAAATTAATTATAATTTTTCAAAAGTAAAATGGTAATAGCATGATATTAGAAATTAATTATTTCTGAATTTTTGTCTTATACCTAGCTGCCTTTCCAGATGAAGTTGGTGCTGGTGTTCCTGTGTCCCAGGAGGAACTGACTGCTTTGCTATACAAACCCCAGGAAGGAGAGTGGGGGGCTCATTCCAGAGATGAGGAATGTGAACGGGTTATTCAGGGCATCAACCACCTTCTTTCCCTGGGTACGATAAATGTGAAAAAATATTAGAAATGTGGAAGGAAGCTAAGGAAACCAGAAGAATTTTAAGTTCTACAAAAGAAAATGCAGTTTCTCCCTGCACACTTCACTTTTAACTCAAGAAGCACAGTGATTCTAGTTTTAATATTAATATTTTTATATGCTTGGCCAAAGTATAATAACTGATAAACTTTTTCAACACTCTGGGGGAATAAGAGCTAAGGCAGGCATATAAGTGTCTTTTTCTTTCTTGAGCCATTTTGGCTCTCTAGCTATTCCCTGAGCCGGGCTTTGGATGGGTTCCTTGGTAAGGACAGTGGGTGAGTAATGTATTTTACCCACACGAATAGTTATATTTCCTAAAATATATCTCTTGAGAAGTTTGGCAATTTTCCAGGAAAAACATGGACATTTGAAGTTAAACACAGTGTTCTGTTAATTTTTTTGTTTGTTTTATCTGATTTGAACTAGTTTATCATGCATGATTCATAGATATTATGTCTAAATAAAGAGAACATTGTGTTTGTGTATTTTAATCACCATTGTTTTAGAAATGTAGTATATTGCCTTCCCTTCTTGTTTATATGTTAATTATTGTTTGTTAACATGAAATGTTAATATCCTTTATAGCTACCTTTTTTGATTTTGGTAATTCTTTAGATTTTGCCAGCCCTTTTGCTGTTCCAGTGGATCTCAGTGCCTACCCCTTGTATTGTACTGTAGTTGCTTATCCGACTGACCTCAACACCATCAGGAGGAGGCTTGAAAATCGCTTTTACAGGTCTGTTTAATTTTATCATTTATTATAAAATTCATAGTTTTATGGATTTGCTTTCCTTTTTGAAATCTGTGTTTTCATAGTATAAAATTACCATCCAAAAGACCTATACCAAAATTTCTTCTAAAAATTTGGAGCACTAATTTCCCTTTATTCAGAAGAGTCTCAGTCTTCCAGGGTAAAAAAGGAGGTAGGGAAGAAAGGCAGAGAGGAAAATGTGGGTAGCACAAATCCTTTGTGAAACAAAAACTATAGTTAACTTTAGTTTACTAAGAACAGATTAAGTGGTTTGTGGATTCATCATGATTAAGATGTGACAGATTTGGAACATATTTAAATCTTCTGTTGGGAATTAGGCAGCAGTTAATTAGACTTAATTGCCAGCCCTGAAATATACATAGGAAAAGAGCTAAGTTATTTTTTCCTTGGTTGGGAGGGGGATGATTATTGGAGGACTGTGGAGGGGACCTCTTGGCCTCTCTCTCATCCTAGACTACTGCTAAGTATTCCATGAACTGGTTAATCTGCCCCTTGTGATTGAGAATTGGATGCATTTTTATAACATTATGTATTATTTGATTAAATAATATATGTCAAAAATAACTAGATAAAAATCTGTCATTTTCTACAATCTAGTCTTTTTTTCGTGTTCTTCTTGGCTCTTCCCCTGAAAGCTAAATTATACATTCTTTTGATTTTATCAAAATGCTTTTTTTGTTTATTTATTTTTGTTTGTTTGGTTTTTTTGTCATCATTCTACCCATAATGTCCTAAGTCAGTTCTTTTCCAAGTTTTAATGTACAGTCCAGTGGTTCAGAATTCCTGCCTGTGCCTCGAATACTATATCATCCGTTTTTAGTGCACATCAGTCACACATATATGAGTTACGTACATATATTGGAACACCTTTGACATACTATGATTAAGTGCCTAGTAGTTCTATATTGTATAGTCCTAGAACATACTTTAAATGTATCAGCCAAGGCTAACGTAGGGTAATTTTTCTTTCATAGGAGAATATCAGCATTAATGTGGGAGGTACGCTACATTGAGCATAATGCCAGGACTTTTAATGAGCCAGACAGCCCTATCGTTAAAGCAGCAAAAATTGTAACTGATGTCTTACTTCGATTTATTGGGTAAGAAGCAATTTTTACTTCCACAGAGGCTAACTTCTGATTTTTTAAAAATTATTTTTAAGCATTATTGAACATTATTACTGAAATTATTGAAATGACATATCTTGTTTCTTAGGGATCAGAGCTGTACTGATATACTAGATACTTATAATAAAATTAAAGCAGAAGAACTAAACAGTACTGATGCAGAGGAGGTAAGAATCACAGCATGATTAATAGGAATGAATTCCTTTTCTGTTATTTGAAGTACAGTAAGTGTTATGTGTGAATGTTGTAATTGGCTATAAGCAGCAAAACAGGTTTTCGAAAGCTAGCTGAATACTTGCATCTGTTTATATTAAACTCTTTAACCTGCCCTTAGATTGTATATACCAACAATACAATAATGTTACAGGGTTTAGTTAGAGACAGGTGGCCAGTCGTGCTATTTTACTCAATCGGTTTCAGTAATGAGAAATTAACACTTTTATTTTCTAGCCCTCAAAAATAAGACGAAGCACTCAGTTTTTTAATAGAATGTACAAATGTGTGTTGCTTCAGTGATATATGCATGGAGGGCCCCAATTTCACCACAGTTCAATATATCAGTGTCACAGAATTGGACTGATACCCCATAAATATACATAATATGGATAAAACACAGATAGGGGGAAAATAAGAAATAACTGAAAGAATGGTTGGTTGATGGAAATTTCATTAAATATTTTACTCTATACATTATATGTAAAATATTAAAGAATTTTAAAATTACCGGTTTGAAAGTTAAATTTTTAATAGTTTCATGGAATTGCTACTTGATTTCCTTTATGGAAATTGCAAACATAAACCAATCTTTTTTGAATGAAAATGGAATTAGTAGTAATTATTCTCAGCAGACTCTCACATATCGGATTTCCCTACCCATCTATGTTTCTAATCTACATAAAACCATATTGCACTGGAGGTTATAATAGAAACAAATACCAAGATAAGAGTATGGAATAATAATGGAAAGTGATCATTCAAAAATCTTTACTGGAAAAAAATTCATCCCAGGGATAATTGAATCAAATATGCTAGATTCTTTTGCAGTAGCATAAGATATTTTACATATTCATATTATTTATACTGATGATCTCCAGAATGGTAAGTCTTCAGTGTTGTTTTTATTCTTTCATGAAAATGTGTCTGACTATGCAATGTTATAAATATTATATATTACTGGAGTTAAATGTTATTTACATAATAATAAATACAGTAGACCAACTAGATATTAGCCTCTTGAAACCTAAGAAAAAATTTAAAATTCATATTCGTTATATTTTCTTATATATTCCTTATATTTTCTCTGACCTTTCACATAAATGTATTTTTACTTAGGATTTGATGTAGCAAGAATTTATCCTCAGAGTAGGATTATTTGGGTTAAAATAGAAAATTTAAGTAAAAATGTAGTTTCACAGCTTTATTTTATTAGAAAGGAGTACTAATAGCTCATGAGCTACTTTTCTTTTCTCCTAGGTATTATCTAGGTGTTTCATCATCATCGGTGGCGCCTGGGCCTTGATTCTTTGAATTAAAAAATTGTCTCTCAGAAAGAGATTTAATTGTATCTTAGGATAATACACATGTATATTTTCCTTTTAGAAAAGAGATCTATTTTTTGAAATAGCAAAGGATTAATCATGAATAATTAATAATTATAGTATATTAAATAAGCATGTCATATAGAATAAGGTTTTTAAAAAAATACTAATGCTTAGGTACAACTTTAGCAGATACCAGTCACTGCACCTTTTCCTTAGTTTCCTATTCTGATTTAAAGAGAAACTTTATTTAACCCTTCTTCTTCCAGTATATTTTCCAGCTTGTGCACAGCATATTGGGAAAGTTTTGAGTGAGTCTCTCTCCAGCCTTTGTTCTTCTGCCTGCTCCAATGAGGGAAAGTTAATTGTGATTATATTTACCGTTTATTTGTAAATGTCTATCTAACTTGAAAGACTTTGAATGTAACTTAACATCTTATCCTATTCTTCCCTTTTAATTTAGGATATAGAAATGGTTGATTTAGATTCAGATGGTCCTGGTACTTCATCTGGAAGAAGGGTGAGTAAACAAATGAACTGTTGAGAAGAAACATTTTTAGGTTTCCTGTGTTGGGGGATCCCTAAGACCAACTCTATGTTTGGAGAGTTGCTGGAAGGACTCCTGGAACTAAGTATATAGTTATACTCATGGCTAAGATTTATTACAGCAACACAATAAGGGTACACAGCTGGATCATAGGGGAAAAGACACAGGCAGAGTCTGGAAGAATCCACACATAGGCTTCCTTATGCTGTCTCTTTCTCTTGTGAAGGGTCACATATCACCCTCTTCCTCCAGCAATGAAAATGTAGCAAACGTGTGTGTAGAGACTCAATTCCCAAGGATTTTATTGGGGGTTGGTTATGTAGGTACCTTCTGACTGATGCATACCAAGATTCCAGGCTCTCAGAAGGAAAGCAGGCATTCGGCACAAATTATATTATTTATACCATCTAGGTACAAGTCTAGGCACTGTAAACTCTCTTTTAATTTAGGTAACCGTTCAAGTTCAAAGTTTCCAAGTGTCAGCCAAGGGCCAGACTTGTAAGAAAACCCTGATAATGATAGGACTCAGGCCTGTTACGTTAACTCTTTTCTGCAGACTTTTCCTCTATAATAATTAGACATATAGTTGTTTTATATAAGGAACAATATCTTTTAAAATACTGAAAGAGACCCTAACAAAAGACACCAAATGGTAAAGAACAGAACTTATCGTGACCACAAAGGATTTCATTTAAAAAAAATTGTTCAACTGTTGTTTTGAGAAAATTATAGTGCCATTGTCAAGTATACTTCACTACCAGCAAATATTAAGGCAATGTAATTATTAACCTTGTAGAAGGAAAAAGCACTTTAAAATAGCAGCTGCTGTATCTTATACAGATATATTAACATTAGGGATACATAAGAAAATCAATAAAGAGTTTCAGAGAAGAGCTTTTTGATATAATTCTATTAAAATCTATAGGTCAAATGCCGAGGCAGAAGACAGTCTTTAAAGTGTAATCCTGACGCTTGGAGAAAACAATGCAAAGAACTGTTGAGCCTCATTTATGAACGTGAAGACTCAGAGCCATTCCGACAGCCAGCTGATCCTCTTTCTTACCCAGTAAGCATACAGTTGTTTAAATAATTGCCAGTATGATAATTTCCCATAAGTGTCCATACTAAAGTCTAGTTAAGAGCAATTTTTCCTCTCCCTACCTCCCTCTCTCCCTCCTTCTCTCCCAGTCTTTGAATTGTGAAAGTGAGTGGCATGATTAGTTATGACCTTTTAAAATGCTTGGCATGTACTTAGCCTATAAATTATTCAGTTGGAAACCAAATTCTAATCAAGATTTGTTTGCTATTCCTTCTTGATTTTATTGCATGCATTTGTTTAATACATTTTACTAACTTATAATGTACTTCTATACATTGTAGACACTTGGTGACATATGTCAGTCCTATTTATTTTATACTAGATATGTCATCAATATGGTCACACAAAGTAACCAACATACCAGTATTACTTTTCTTTTCAACAAAGATAAATGCATAAGAACTTAGATTATAGGATTCCTTTTCTAGGGATATATTTATTTATATGTTTAATTACCCTTTAGTATAGATAGCAAGTCTATTTTAACTTTTTCAGAGAAAAGGTATAGTAGCATTTCGGAAATATATCAGACCATTGTCTGAGCTTAATATACATCAATATTCTTCTCTGTAAACACAGGTCTCAGTTGGGAAAAAATATTCAAATAAGGAAAAAGATTATGTTCAACAGAGCTTGTTTTGCTTGTTTGTAGGGAGTTCGAGTAGAAAAAATTAGTCCTGTGTTTTTCGTAGCAGAGGAGAATGGTCAACGTAAAGTTCTTTCACCTTAAGTACAGCGAATAAAAGCATAATTCCTATTTATGGATCTTTAAGCCTTAAGTCATAATTGTATTGCAAGTCTTGATATTTTGTTGTGGTGGTCTAGAAACACAATATATGCTTTTTACCTTAATAGGGCCATCAAGAGCAAGATGGGGAATCCTCAGAGTCAGTTGTTGCAGAAAGACAAGATCCATCTCTTTCTGAGGTACGTCTGGTAGTCTCTCTTTTTTTATTTCAGAATATTACAGGGGTACAAACACTTTGGTTGCATAAATTGCCTTTGCACTGCCGGAGTCACAGCTACAAGTGTGCCCATCCCCCAGACAGCGGCCACCGCACCCGTTAGGTGTGAATTTACCCATCCCCACTTCCCCCCGACCTGCCTGATACCCAATGAATGTTACCTCTATATGTACATATATTTTGATCAATTAGTACCAATTTAATGGTGAGTGCATGTGGTGTTTGTTTTTCCATTCTTGTGATACTTAGAAGAATGGGCTCCAGCTCCATGCAGGATAACACAAGAGGTAGTTCACCATTATTTTTTAATGGAAAAGACATACTGGTTTTTGTGTTTTTACTTTTTAAAAATCTCCATACTATATATCAACCTTTCATAATTTGTTAAAACTGCCTTCTAACTCTACTTACTTTCTTTTTACCTTTATTTCATTTTTCTTGGTCATTTAGTTTTTAATCAACATGTATTCTCAGGATTGTTCTTTGTGGCATCCTCATAAATGTTTATTTGTTTATGTAGATCTAAAGCTGCTGCAGACTAGAAAATATCAGTTACACAATATAATCATATCTCTGTTGCAGCAGATGATTCCTACTGGGACTTTATTCAGTAGGCAGGCTGAGTCTTTTGAGTTTTGGACATCATATTATACAGATTCCAACATTTTTCCTCTATGAAAATCTTAATGTTTCATAAGCTATGCTGTATTAGAATACACTTTTGGTTTTCTGTGATTTAAGAAAATAACATCTATTTGGAGCAATAGTGATTTCTCATATTTTCAAAAATATTTTTTCTGTTTTTGTAATGCCGTTTCTCTGCCCCTTCTCCTGATTTTCTTTCTTTTTTTTTTTTTGGCTTAGTCTTTGAGGGAAATGTAGAGATTTTACTTTTTAATGATTCTAAATAAGATAAGGGATCTAATACTGAATATACTTTTCACTCTGAAACTTATTTATTGAGGGTTATAGCATATATAGTTATAAATTTCAGATATAATTCCATATGATAACCCTAGGAAAATATTAACTAAACTTGAAAGATTTAGGTTAAAATGAAATCTTCCCATTTTCCTAATTAAAATCTAATTCTGGACCTAGGAGATGGAAGACCTTACACAAAGCAAAAGTATCACATTGATAAAAACACGAAAATGCGAGAAGCACAAACATAACCGATTTGACTGTGACCTCAAATGACATTTAAGTAGAATGTTCTCATAGCTGGAAATCTTGGAAATATGTAGCTAATTTGTGTAATGAAGCTATTTAATTATATTTGAATAATCTAATTTTCTACTCTCATTAAGTGGTTTGCCAGGGTTTTGGAGGTTGTATCAGCCTTTAAGCAAGAAATGGAATTCCATATTATGGACTCTGTAGAGATGAAGCCAATGGCTATGGATTTTTTCTTCTGTCTCTTCAGAGTTCTTTATGGTTAGTGATGGCTGTGTGAGAGCTAAGACTTTCTCACAGACTCCCACAGACCCTTGCTGTATTTATGAGACAGCAAAAGATGGTTTGGGGTTGGGAGAAAGGTAGTTGGCAGATTGAAAAGCAATGTATATATTTTATGGTGGATTATATCAGGAGATGATGCAAATCTCAGTCCCATTATATTATTTAGTATTGTTATGCAGTTTGGGTAGTTAATAACACATTATTCTTTGTAGGATTATCAAGATGTTATAGACACTCCTATGGACTTCAGCACTGTGAAAGAAACTTTGGAAGCAGGAAACTATGGTAGTCCTCTGGAATTTTATAAGGATGTTCGCCAAATATTCAGCAACTCCAAAGCTTATACGTCTAATAAAAAGTCAAGGGTATGAAAAAATATTAGATGGTTTAATTATCTAAGCATTTAGCTATATATATCAGGTAGTTTTCTTTCACCAGTTTTAAAATTGCTAAACAAATATATATGATAATTCTGACATTGTTACTGAATTTGATTCTCAGTATCGTCTCTGAAATATGGATCATTTCAGGCATGAAATATCACTAGGCATGCATAAAGATACATTTAACATAGTTATTCTGAAATTAAGCACATTTTCCTATCTCTTAATTGTCTCTTCTTTACTCTTTAGTTATACTTACTTATATCTGCCAGAGAGAAGAAAACGAAAGGAGAGGTAGTAATTTGAGTACCCTTTACTTTGTCTAATAAATGACTCAATAACTATATAAAGGTAGTTGACCATATTAGTGTATATGCAATACTTCAATTAGCTCTGAATGTTTGTGTTTCCTTTTTATAACAAATAGTAAACCATATTGGGAAGTTATAATTGTTTATTCATACTCACATTTAATATTTTCCCTATGTTTTCTCAGAACTTAAAATATCTTGAGAATAAAAAAAAATACTAGTAATTTTTGTCTTTTGGAATCACTGATATCTGATTAACTTTTGAATGAGTTGCATAGTAGGTATATATTTGCACATGTCCACCTCATATAAAATGCATTTTCACTAGTTTCTGCAGGCATACTTTCTCATATATACTTTTCTCCACCTGATCCTGATTGTAAGAATAACATTTATTCTCTGTAAAAAGTTTGGGAAATACAGAAAGCTGTGACAAAAAAAAGAAAAATCACCCACAAAGCCTATCAGCTATATTTATTTACAGCTAATATTTGATGTATCTGCTTCCAGGATTTCCTACATTAACATATATACTTATATCTGTTTATATATTATTTAAAACAATGGATTTCATATTTTGAGGTACTTTTGTTACATACTGAAAAGGTTTTTGCTACATACTTTCAAATTATCCTTTAGAATGTTGTTCAAATTTAAATTCCTCTGGCAATGTATGAGATTCTTTTTTTCCTTCCCTTCATAACAATGAATGTTATCTTTTAATAATATTTATTAATTTTAGGTAAAACTTATGTCTTGTTTTAATTCTTTGAGAAGAATTTGTTCAAGTGAATAAATAGTACATATATTTAGTCTGGAATGATGATGCTGATATCGGTCCAGGCATGTTTATACCTTTTATTTTTCATATAATTAAAGTAGTTGGTAAAACAACTACAATTTCCACCTTTTCAGATCTATAGCATGACGCTCCGATTGTCTGCCTTATTTGAAAGTCATATTAAAAATATCATCTCTGAATATAAATCAGCAGTCCAGAGTCAGAAGAGGAGAAGACCACGGTACAGAAAACGTCTAAGAAGCAGCAGCAGTTCGTTATCTAGTAGCCGAGCTCCTAGGTATACTGCATTGATGTAGCATTTTTTGTTTTGAAAGCATTTTGTGTGTATTACCCAATTTCTGAAAGTTTATGAATAAGTTGAGGAGATTCCAAGAGATCTTTTATTTCCTCCAGAACTCTTATGCCTGTGTAAAGATGGAATTAGTGACCAGCGGCATTGTTTACGTGGATTTTACTATACTAAAAACTTCTTTTTTTAATGATTGAAGTTTACCTTTGTCAAATTACCAATTTGAAGCATTTTACTTGGATTTTAGGGCATTTCCTCTTCAGTCAGCTTAAGCATTTTGTATC
This sequence comes from Lepilemur ruficaudatus, assembly GCA_963574885.1. Classification (NCBI taxonomy): domain Eukaryota; kingdom Metazoa; phylum Chordata; class Mammalia; order Primates; family Lepilemuridae; genus Lepilemur; species Lepilemur ruficaudatus. Next base: position 48,305 of record CAUYRT010035225.1, on the reverse strand, counting down.
ATACTGTCTATCATAATATGTTCTAACAGGAAAAAAAAATGCTCATTGTTATATATTTTTTACTTCTAGTCCAAAAGGGAAACAAAAACAAATGAAGTTGCAGCCTAAAAATGACCAGAATACCTCAGTGTCTTATGCCAGGACTAGTTCCCCTTTCTCGTCTCCTGGTAAGTATGTATTTGGTTTTTTTTTGGTGTTCTGCATCTCAGCTGAATATTGATATTAAGGATATAGAAGAGGTAGCATGATTTATAGTACAAAGAACAACAGATTTGGATTTAGAAAAGTTGTTGTATTCCCAATTCTGCTTGCTAGCTATGTGGCCCTGGATATGACATTAAACCATATGTTTCAGTTTCTTCCTTAGACTAGATGAATTTTAAAGTATCTTAGTTTTAAAATTTTGTGACTGAATGATTTTCAATATCTGTGTCTCAGAGCACTCATCTACAATATGTTTGCCAACATAAGATTTGAGGATTCCTTCTGTGTGGAGGTGGGCTCTTTGGACATATTTTTCTGACATTTTGTGCTTGAAAGTTTAGTGATGTTAAATCATTTATTCACAAAATACTCATATTTATTTCTTAAAGCAACTTGTAATATTGGATGTTGGAGGAAAATAATTGGAATAGTTTGAAAAGCAGGCAGTTTAACTTTCCTAAAAACTTGATAATTATGTTAATATTACAATCTTTTAAAATGCAAGTTTCAGATGCTGCTGAAGGGCTTTCACTATATCTTCTTGATGATGAACTGGATGGGCCATTTTCTTCATCAGGCTTCAGTGGATATAACCGAAGTGGAAACAACCATGACCCAGGGAAAGCCAAATCATTTCGCAATAGAGTTTTGCCAGTTAAACAAGGTAGGGAATAAATATGGCATAGGGCATTTATTCTTTATTTCCTTATGATGAAAGATGAATTATTTAAAAGCTAATGAATTGGCATAGTAAAAACTAGTATATCCTTATAGTTAATGGCAATTTTAATTTTAACATTGTCAAATTTGAGTTAGAGTTTCACATCCACAACTAAGAACAGGCCATTAGCAAATTTCCAATAACTTTTCAAATATATTTTAGTCTTAAAATATAAAGTGAATAGGGAAGCAAAACTAAATGAAGAGTTCTTTCCCCAAACACATAAAAACTAGACTGTTAGACACATTTAAGATTTTTCTCATATATATATTTTTATTTCAAAATATAACAGGGTACAAATAAGTTTTGTTTACAAGGATCACTTTTGTAATGTTTGTTTGGGTCAGGGTTGTAACTGTGCTTGTCACCCAGTTGGTGTTCGTTTTGCTTCTTGTACCTGGATATCTAAATCTCTAGTAAGACCAGGGAAGTTTTCCTCAATTATTCCCTCAAATAGGTTTTCCAGCCTATGGGTTTTCTTCTTCATCCTCAGGGATGCTTATGATTATTATATTTGGCCATTTTGCACAATCCCGTATTTCTTGTAGGCTTTGTTCATTCCTCTTAATTCTTTGTTCTTTATTTTTGACTGACTGAATTAATTTGAAAGAGTTGTCTTCAAGCTTTGATATTCTTTCCTCTGCCTGATCTAGCCTATTCTTAAAACTTTCCACTGTTTTGTATTTCCTTAAAGGAATTTTTCATTTTGAGTAGTTCCATTTTTTTTTCTAATTTTTTGAATCTCTTTAGTGATTTTTTTCATTCATTTCCTGTATTGTTTTTCTGGTTTCTTTCAGTTGGTTTTCCATTTTCTCTTGGATTTCATTGAGCTTCCTTGCAATCCATATTTGGAATTCTTTATCTATCATTTCAATATTTTTGTTTTGGTTGGTATCCATTGCTAGAGAGCTGGTGTTCCCTTTTTTGGGTGTCCTTTTGCTCTGATTTTTCATACTTCCAGAGTTCTTCTGCTGATTCCTTCTCATTTGGAACAGCTGTTCCTTCTTATTTTTGAATTTTCTTTTTTGTAGATGGGGCTTTTTCTCCCCTCTCACTTGTATGAGTGTGTTTGTAGCATATGTTTGGTAAGAACCTTTAGCTTTGCTTGTGGGTGTTGGATGGTTCTCTAGTTTCTGGATGGATGCCTTGGTCATAGATACCCTTAGTGTGGTTGTTTTCTCGATTGCTAGTTGTTTGTAGGCTGTAGCTGTGGTGAGCTATGTGACTGGAAAATCTCCCTGTCTCTCTTTGATGAGAGAGGATGGAGGTCTTTGAAATCCTTTCTCTTTCCCCAACCTTGTGGTCTGCTTAACACTGTGAATTGAATTGTCATGCCAAGTTTAATCTCTGAGACAATAGGTGGTGCTTATGGGTGAGAATTAACCATACCATGTACCATGGAGTCAGTAGGTACTGTAGAGGGTTGTGCAGATTGACCTCCCTGTCAATAGGTGGTGCTTGCTTGAAGGCACAAGATGTGGTGTTATTTTGGGGACTTGTGACCAGCTCTGTTCCCTCAGGATAAGCACTCAAATGCCCTAGGTTGGGTGGAGCTCTGTAATGTCCAGTTGAGAACCTATTCTCTGCCATAGCAGAGACAGGTTATGGAGTGAGGCTAGGCGGGACTAGGTTGGGTGAACCAGCCCCCAGGCTCCACAAAAGCCAGCAATGTAGCTGTTTCGGCAGGGGTCAAAGGTCTGCTCCCAGCTTCTGGAGAAAGCCACCACAGAGGGGCTGCCCTACTCAACCAGAAAGCCTATTTGTGGAGATGATGCCATCTGCGATTTACAATCGGGCTGTCAGGAGTCGGTTTCACTCTTCTCCCCGCTCCCCTGCTCCGTCATCTCCCTCTACCATCTGCCTTTAGGCAGGAGCTCAAACTAGCTAAACTCCCCCATGATTGTGCTGGGGTACTCCCCACTCCCAGAATCCTGGCCTGTACTGAAAGCACAGCCTTCCTATGGGACAGAGTATGCCACAGCTGGGACTCACACTGCACTCTCCTCTCAGTTGTGCCCACACGGGCTTCCTCACCTCTTGAGATTAGTTCAGAAATCTCCCCTCTGTGCCCCCGAGCAACATAGTTGAGTCCTGGGGGTATGGGATCTGGCCTGAAGGCCTGTCCTGAGGTCTCCGAAGATCAACCCCTGACCATGCCAAGGAGAAGTGTCCTGGTCCCGAGTTGCCCATGGGGTGCTCCAGCAGGTTTGATGTCCCTCCACTTCAGGGTATGCCCTGCTATGATACAGCCGCTAGGCACGCAGCACCTGGGAGGGTCAGTGAGCAGAGAGTTCACAGTCTGAGAGCCATTAGTCTGCTACAGGATATTAAGAGGAAATGATTTGAGCCCCACTGTCTATAGAAGCTTCAATGGTCACTCAGTTGTTCTTCTCAGCAGTTGTGGGTTAGGGTGGGGAGGAGGAGTAAATGAGTCTGTATGGAAAAAAGCTATCACTCTGGTCATTTCCATCCCCCTCTCTGCAAGGCAGCCCTCCTGGAATGTCCTGGCTCTGGGGTCACGCAGATCTCCTGGGACCCACTGGACCCCTGTGGCTCCTGCTGTCTGGGCCAAAGTTGGAAAATGTTTTTATGGGAACGAGCAAGCTGAAAACTCAGAGGCTGAAGCCTCCTGGGAAGGACAAAGGCATGTCGTGGGCTGTGGAACAATATGGCACCTGCCATCTTGGTTCCAGTCTGTGGTTATGGGAAGCACTCCAGGGGAGCTGGGAGCCTGGTAGTTTGTCCACAAGAAGCTTCTAGTTCTCTGGCTGCAGTAGCTTTTGGGCTCATGGGGGTAGAAGCAGCTCAGAAGCTCGCTGACTGTCAGAGATATGAGGGTGAGAGAAACAAACTGCTCCACCTACCTACCCTTTTCACTAGACTCCAATCCTCTAAGGGGTTGATCTCCACCAATATCTCGCTCCTCCTTCTTCTGCTCTGCACCTTCTTCCCATGGAGTCCCCCACAGGTTCTGGCACCCTTCTCTCAGAATTATAACTGATCTCTGTTTATCTGTTTGTTTTTTCCTCTTTCATCTAAAACCTTTCCTTCCTACTGAGGTGCTCTGGCAGTTGATGTCTCTAGTCAGCCATCTTCCCACTCCCTATAGATTTTTCATATATTAAACCATATTAATAAGAAAAAATGTGCAAAGTCATCTTTAAATAGATTTCATATTTTTATGGGTTACTCCAATAAAGAAAATGGGTCTCAGTTGAGAAGTGAGCCTTCTTTCAATCAAATGTCACTTCTACCACCTTCCTAAGGTTTTCAGTTAATATAATTCATTCTTTACTTAGGAGCCTACTATATCCCTAAGTCAGTGGTTTTCAGACTGTGCCCTGCCCCTTTCTGGAGGATCCACAGGAGTATTTCAGGAATTCTGAGTAGAGCCTTCTGCGTTCAACCAGACATCTTTGTCTTTTATTTCATATATTCTATGTAACTTTTTGTTTTGAGAACAATTTTCACTGCTTAAAAAGAAATCACTGACCTAATTCATTATCATTTGCATCCATATTGGACCATATCAAGGATATCAGATTTCATAAATATTTTAAGGTTATTGTTACTCAAACTTTCTTCTTACTCTTAGTCCTATGTTATGGACCCTGAATACGTTCACAGAATGTTCTAACATGTTCAGCTATTTGAAGTTTGCAAAGACTAGTTAGTATCCTTTACAAATATTTTTATTAGAGTATAGATTTTATTTTATATGCATCTTTAGTGAAAGATTAAGTAGATTATCCTTTGTTATTTTAACATCAAATAACTTAAAATAGACTTCCACAGGTATATTTTATATTGGTTATGTGAGAAATATTAAAACATATTTGATTACTTTAAAATAATTAGTGCCTTTATTTTTCCCAATTTATACCTTTACTTTTGCCTCTGATTATACTGCACATTGCATACTCATGTGCTGCCTTCTCTCATTTTTCCCTTACTTTAATTGCCAACTTTTCAGAAGAAATAACCCATACTTTCTACCTCTATTTTCTTTCCATCCACACTTTCCTTTATCCTTTATAGTCTGGCTTCTGCCCCAATCACTCTTCAAAAGCTGTTCTTCCCAGAATCACCAGTACTCTTCAGTGGCCAACCAGTGTCCTTTTCTTAGTCCTTATCTTCTTGATTTCTGTATCATTGTATACTGTTGGCTACCTTCTCTATGAACTCTACTTCCAGGCTTCTATACACTTCGGATTCTCCTTTATCTCTGTTTCCTCCTATATTTCTGTTTCTTTTCTTTAGCCCTACTTACTCTCTATTTACAGAGTTTCCTGATGCTTTTTGTTTGTTGTTTGTTCATTTTTGTCTTCTACATGTAAAGGAATCTTATGACTGCATCAGTGATGACTCTCAAAATGTGTATACACAGCTCAAATGTCTCTTTATTTTACTGGTGTCGCTTCCAAGTTCTTCCTTAAAAAAAATCTTTGGGTACTTATCATCTTTGCATCTGAAGCTTGCTTCTTTTTCTTGGCTCACTATTTTAGTGGGCACCACCATCTCCCTAACCACCCAATTTAAAATCTCACAGTGTTCTTTGACTCTCCATTTACCCCTCATATCCAGTTAGTTTTTAAATTTTATGAATTCTACAACTCTTTAATAGCACTTAAATCTCTTGTCTACAGTTTCTATTGCTATCACCTTAGTCTCTAGCCTAAGTCAGGTTGGACTGCCATAATAAATTATGATGGGCTGGGTGGCTTAAACAACAGACATTTATTTTCTCACAGTTCTAGAAGCTTAAAGTTCAAGATCAAGGTGCCATGCAAGTTGGTGTCTGAGGGCTTTTTTCCTCTGGCTAATAGATGGTACCTTTTTGCTGTATTCTCACATGGCCTTTTCACTTGCACAGAGATAACAAGAGAGAAAGAGAGATAGAGATCTGGTATTCCGTCCTATAAGGACGCCAGTCCTGTTGGATTATGACCCTATCCTTATGACCTCATTATCCCTAATTACCTCCTTAAAGATCCTAGTCTCCAAATGTAGTCACATGCAGGTTACAGCTTCAAAATATGAATTTAGACAGTATTCAGTTCCGTCCATATCACCTAGACTCTTAGATTAATCTTGTTATTGTAGTAACCCACAACCTTAGTCTTTCCTCCTTCTAATCCCTCTAGTTCATTCCTGTTTTCTTCCTACTTCACTGGTTGGTCCATCTTAATTATCTTTGCTGACTTTTCTTTATGTTTAAATTTTGGAACATCTCAGGTCTCAGTCCTCAGCTATCTTTTCTCTCTTTACTTACTCTCTCAGTGAGCTCTCCCAGTTCTTATGACCTTAAATATCATCTGTTTATTGAAAATTTTCAAAATTATATGTCCAGCTTAATTCTCTCCCCTGAGCTCCAGACTGGTTTATTCACCTGCTTTTTAATTTTTTTTTCTTTTTTAAAAATGTCTTTCCTTGGATCTCTGTTAGCATCTAAAACTAGAGTCTTGGTTATTCCAGCACCCTGCTCAAACTTACTCCTCCTTCAGTATTCTCTAACTTAGCAAAATATCTCTACCATTCACCAAGTTTCTCAGGCCATAAAACCGAGGAGTCAACCTTCAACAATATTAGCTGTGCTTATCACTTGACATCTAATCTGTCAGAAAGTCCCATCAAGTCAACCTTCAAAATTAAAAGATAATTCTTACAGCTCCTTTAGAAGGAAATATTCCAAATTTAATCACATCTCATCACCTCTATTGGTACATCCCTCAACATATCTTACTCAGACTACTGCAGTGGACTCCAACTACTCTCTGCCTCCAGTCTTTCCCCCTCTATAATCTACTTTCTCTTTTTTGTCATGAAATACTGCCATTGGATATAATCTGTTTTCTATACCGCAACCATAGTGCTCTTATGAAAATGTAAATCCCCATTTTACTCCAGCTTAAAACTCTACACTGGCAGTCATCTCCTACCACTCCCTGTTTTTCTGTTCTACTCTGATTATGCTGACTTTCTTCCTATTTCTTCTGCTGGATATTAGCTTTCCCCTGATCTCATTTAATTCAGTTCTTTCTTCAAATACTACCAAATACTACCTCTGCAGAGAAGGCGTCCCTATCTAAAATATTCCTTCTATTCACACACTCACACTCTTTTTTACCCTCTTTTCTTTTTCTTTATAGCATGTCTCACTATGTGAAATTGTATTATTTATTTATTCACTTCATTATCTGTTAAGCCATCCCTTCTAAAATATAAATCCTAAGAGCAAGGACTTTGTCTCATTCATCACCATATTCCAAACTCCTAGCAATACCTGGCCCACATTGTTAATCAGTTAATATTATTGAATGAATGAGTGAAACTTTTTGGATTCATGTTCCCAGATAATTCTTCCTAAAGTTCAGCCCTTAAAATTTCTATCCAGCTACCTCATCGCCCATTATTCTACCCCTACCAATCCACACCCCCATATAAAAAGCATTCAGACAAAAAATGTTAGTATCTTCCATTTCAAACAAATTTAATTTCTTACTCCAGCACCTCTGTGATTTTATCCCATCTGTTTGGGGTAACTATAGACTGTTTTTGAGCATAAACGACCATCTTATCAATGTCAAAGCTTAACTTTTAAAAATCATTCATTTTTCTTTAGATCACTCTCTTGATGGACCTCCTACAAATGGTGATGGCAGAGAGCCCCGGACAGGAATCAAGAGAAAATTACTTAGTGCTTCAGAAGAAGATGAAAGCATGGGAGGAGAAGAGAAAGAGAAAAAAGAAACAAAAGAGAAATCACATTTATCCTCCTCAGAGAGTGGAGAGTTAGGATCCAGTTTAAGTTCTGAAAGTACCTGTGGGTCTGATTCTGACTCTGAATCTACTTCTAGAACAGATCAAGACTACGTAGATGGAGACCATGACTATAGTAAATTCATACAAACCAGACCTAAAAGAAAACTCAGAAAGCAACATGCCAATGGAAAAAGAAACTGGAAGACAAGAGGCACAGGAGGAAGAGGCAGATGGGGAAGATGGGGTAGATGGAGTAGAGGAGGCAGAGGAAGAGGAGGCAGGGGACGAGGGGGTCGAGGAAGAGGTGGAAGTGGCACTAGGGGAAGAGGGAGAGGGAGAGGTGGAAGAGGTGCTTCTAGAGGAGCCACCAGAGCCAAACGAGCACGTATTGCAGAAGATGAATTTGACACCATGTTTTCGGGACGATTCAGTAGACTTCCTCGAATTAAAACAAGAAACCAAGGCAGAAGGACTGTTTTATATAATGATGATTCTGATAATGACAATTTTGTGTCCACTGAGGATCCTCTGAATCTTGGTACATCCAGATCAGGCAGAGTGCGTAAAATGACAGAAAAAGCCAGGGTTAGCCATCTCATGGGATGGAATTATTAACAGTTAATAAATTTAGAATAATTTAAAAAATTCAAAGGCCTTCTACTGCAGGGAATTTACCAGGAAATCTACAAAGCAAATTGTGTGGGGACTTCTGCTTCCTTTCACATTGGTGCTTTTCCATTTATGCCAGTATACATTTGTTTCAAGACTTTTGATCTCCACACTTCATTTGTTCTAACAAGCCTTACTCATTAGGCCTTAAATTAAAAGAAATTCTGCCCCCCCCACACACGTGTGCGTATGTGTGCACGTGCGTGCACGCGCGCATGCATGCACACACACACACTACAGATTTACTACATTAAAGGAGCATTCAGCTTCTTAAGAGTTGCATGACATTTTTATCTCAGTAGAATATCCCTCTTTTGCTTTTATATCACAGAAGTTTAGCACCTTCTTATAGAGTTTTATATAGTTTTGCCATTTTGATTCCTATACCCAGTAATAATTTTTGCACAATACACCAATCCTAAAGGCAGCTATTAAATGTTTACAGTTTCTATATTGTAAGAACGATCTGGATTATTTTACTTTTCCCAGGCCAAACTTTCATGAATTATACTGAACTGAAGTATATATTTATACTACAGTTTTTGGGGGGTGGGGGGATCTTGATATGCTTTTCATTGATTTGCTTAATTCACGTTAAAGGTGAGAAAGGGTTGGTGCCTTGTAAATATGTAGCAAATCTTTGGTATGTCCTGATGTGTGCATTAACTTTATTAAAAAAGAATACTTGAGGTATCAATCTAGACAAGGTGCCAAATGCAAAAGTTTCTTGCATCCATGTTCTTTTTCTTTTATATTTTCTTGCATTAATAGAAATTGTGTAGCTTAAAGAATAACTTAAACATTTGAAAAATCCTCATCCACAAAGAATAACTTCTTTAAACAGTAGCTCAGCTACCTCTTAACTACAACTACTAGAAATGTTAAGGAAAATAGATGCTGTTATTCATTACTGACTAAGGAGAAATAGAACAATCTTAGTAGGAATGAATACTCATAAACTGAGAGGTTAAAAATCATATTGGCTCTCAATAGTTGTAATTAAATTTTCATGAGTATAGTATGCTCCATCTTAGGCTTTCTTAGAACATATTTGTCTAAGTAGACTTTGGCTACTGCCTATATTTCTGCCACCACTTACTATTCAACAGCTGTGAGTTACTGGTTTCATTTGAATCTTAAAATTTAACAAAGCACCTAGTTTAAGTTGGAATGTTTGGGCTAGCTAGTATTTTGAGTCAAGCTTAAATTAAAAGTCAAGGTTCTTCTCATATCATTCCAAAGGGTTCTTCTGTTTTAGTCTTTCAGAAAAGAATCTCACTGCACTGCACACTGATATTTTGAATCATTATTTTATAGATGGAAAAAATCTTCAATTACAGTCTTGTTTACAGCAGTAGAGTGCACATGGTTCCATAAGTGAGCTTGAGTTCCAAGATCAATTTTACTCCTCAAACCTGAGATTGCAGATTTGCTAATTTGTTAGATACTTAGATTTTTGATGTGAGAGGAATAATATTGATCTCTGTTTTTGTAATAACAAATTTGTTACACTTAGATCAGACATGTGGCATAAAACAGACTTCTTAATGTATACCTAGTTACCCCAGGATATTTCTTAAGCTAATGTGTTTGTTTCCTGCTTTCAGTCATTTCATGCATCTGAAAATCCTGAAGTGCAGAGGAAGGAGTACACACATAACTTTGCTTTTTTGGAAGTGTTGGGGTGGGTGTTAGACTGACATCTTTAAGCAGTTTTCACTTGCAGTAGAAATGATGTTCAGGCTTTAAGAAAGTATTGTTGTGAATCGTTAATGGCACTAACTTTTCTGTTACTGGACAGTAGACCAAGCTGATATTTTTTTGTTGTTGTAGTCTTTTCTTCACTAAACCAAAACTACTGGTTGTAACTCAGCTGCCACTTTTAATCATAGTATAGATTCAGAATGTTCATAGTTGAAACTGTATTTGATTTTTACTAAAATATTCTATTTCATTTATTCATCTCTTGGGCATTTAGACTAAATTGTGCCTGTGTTTTCCTGGAATCAAAGGATTAGGCCTACCCTAATCAAAGTAATCTAGTTACTTAAATTCCTGGATATACCCAAATGTGGATCACGTGTATCATTTTAGTGTGTATTTTTTTGTTGATATTCTTCTATGAAGAGCTGACCTCTTGAAATGTAGAAGAATTGCCGTTTGTGTGATTTTAGCTTTCTGGAGCTTTATTTATAATTTATTTTGAAAAATAAAGATGCCACATTTATTCCCCAAATGTCAAGATTTTCTAGGTTTAGATAATTAGAGTAATAAGGCTAAAAACATTTTTAAGCATATTCTATATGTAGTGAAAACTGTGAAAATACTAGTGAACAGCATTTTGCTGTATTGTTGATTTCAGTTATTAAGATTTAAAGAGTTAGTCACCACAGTATGTTAGATAAGCTTAGTTATCATTTATTACAAAAGAAACATAATTTTGTTTGCATGCAAATTATTTTAATAAGTGTGAAAATAGAAGTTTGAATGATAGTATTTTTACTTTTATATCTGGACTTTTTTTTCCCCCAAATTTATACATTGCTTTTTTGTAACACCACCTCCTGTGAATGTGTTGTAATTTGTGTCACTTCAAATACGTTACCATTTTATTTTTTTCAAGGCCCTATAAACCTAAATAAGATCTGAGTTCAGCCATAGCAAAGCAAGTAGGAAATGAGCTAAGAATTTTTAAGAAAAGTCTAAATAAGTTGCTAAAAAAAAAAAAAAAAAAACCACTGTTACATTTAGGTCCATGAGAGCATACACATGTATAAGCCTAATCCTATGCTAGATATGAATAGTGAGCTGTTATATTTCTCATAAATGCTAATAATGTTTAAATTCCCAGCTTTAAGATCTTAGCATGTGTATATATTTATAAAACCTGAATTGTGTATTTCTTCTGTGGCTTGCTGTGTATATCTCTTCCAGCAATAGGATGCTCTCCAAAACATTCACTACCCTCTTAGCCTAATGACTAAATTTGTTTTTGTATATGTATGTGTGTGCACTTGTGTGTACGTAGTTTTTTTTGACACACCTTATCTCAAACATAAAAGGATATTTTATATGGAGGACACTATCTACCAATTCTTTGCCTCTCTCTGGCCCTTAACCTGTATATTTACCATCCATTTCATTATACCTTCTAGATAACCAATCCAAGTTTTTCATGTACCTATTTTCCTCTATTCTTTTAATTTGTCCTTTTCTTTCTTTTTCTGTTTCCCTCACCAGAGATCAGGCTTCTGCTACAATTCTTCCCTACAGCATTTTGCTTCAAACAGAGGCAAAGAAACTGAGTAAAATTTATAAATTTTGTTCTGCAAAACTGTGTGTTCATATATCAAACTCAGCCTTCCAATGCTTTGAGGTACATTTAAGTGATTTATCTTTTTTGTTGTTTTAATCCCATAGATTGTCATCAGACAATAATAGAGTGAAAGAGAAAAATGTGAATGCCACTTCTAACTTTTTGATAAAACTTTTTTGAGCATTTTTCAAAATTTGTATGTTTCTGGTAATGATAAATTAAACACCTTATTACTCACATATCTTGGGAATCATTTTATACACATTTACCAACTGGTACTTATCTTCAAAGTTGGAATTTCCACATACATGAAAAGGAGACTTGCTTTATGTATAATTTTCAGTATACTTTGATTTCCAGCCTTTTCAACAATTATGATAACATTTTGAGTTGTGAAATGAATAGTTTAGTGTTCTAGGGGAAGAGATGGAACTTTTGACATTTAAATTCCCAACGTTTTTGTGGTATATAAGGCTTTATGAAAGTTTTATTAAAAAATAGAATATTCTAAGGTCACTTTTAAGGCTTGTTTTAAAAATCAGTGTGAAAATATCTCCATGCTTTTTTTGCTTTTCATTTCTTAGCAGATTGTCTTTACCAAGTTTTGATTATCAAATTTATCAAGTTTTGATTAAATTCCAATATAAAGTTAATTTTTTTCATGGTGCTGTATTTTATGGAATATGGGTAACACTCAGGTTTCTTGATATTTTATTTTTACTTAGCCTTATCATTATTTCCTTTTTAATCTTTTCTGCTTACTTTTATCCTCACTTATCTTTCTGCAATGAAGACTGTACCTAATTTAGCACACTTCAACAAGACTGGAAATTTCTGAACCATTGATGGGAGAAGTATAGTAGAAAAGCCCTGCAGTTTAGAGTTAAGGTGTATTTCCTTATTTATATATATTCCCATTTCTTATTCTTATGCCTATCTTAATTAAATCTAGAATATGAGACTTTGACATATAAAAGCATGATAAATATTTTCTAAAAAAATAAAACTTGATACATATTGAAACTGCCATTGGTAATTGACTTTTAAAATCACATACAAAATTATTTAGAAATCCAGTTGGGAAATGTGTTTTTACAGATGTCACCAAGTACACATTAGAGGCAGTACTACAAATGTTAATTCTTTAAACAATACTGTGGTGATGGCAATCAGTAATTTATTTCTTTGTCCTGTAACTTATCATCCTTGTCTTTTGTAATCCCTTACACAGTATTAACTAACCTGTACCTTGTGTTCTTAGTATCCATAAAGTTTAAGATGGAAAATCATTTAATTAATAGTTGATGTGATGTTGTATATGGGCAAAATGTCCATTAAACTAAGATTCAGTAAAGAAAGGTAAGCTAAACTGGCTTGGTTTATAAAAGATGTTTTGTTTGGCAGTTGTCAGTCATTATAAGCAATTATCTTCAAAGACAAAAACTGGACTAATTTGTTGCCATTCTTTATGGGATGTTTACAATAAAATTCCAAGTTGTTTGGAATCAATTGCACTCTTGCTGCTTTATGCCTTAACTCATGTAGCAGAGATAAATTAACAAGAAGAAAGAAATATAAAGTTACCTTTCTATTATCAGCTTTAGAGATTTTAACACGTAACTCTTGGTTTGTTCTTTTGTTTCTTGTTTCTTTGTCATAGAATATTTTATTACTATTAATTTTTAATATGAGAAACTAGGGTACTTCTTCCTTTCAAAGAAAAGGTTTTTGTTTTTGTCTTAATCATTGCAAATATCATTTGGATATAGAAATAATAAATATATTAGATGTGATATTAATATTTTAAATATGAGCTGCTTAGTGCGTTAAATAATAGCCTGCAAAGCATTAGTCAACACTTTGTATAGCTTTTCAAAATTAATAGATGTCTAATATATTTATTTCTTGTAAGTTTTAACAACTGGGCTGTGCATCCCTGCCATTTTTAATATATAGTCAAATTGCCTACAAATCTTAAATATACTGAAAATAGTGCTTTAAATCAGTGTAGGAGGGGGAGGAGTGAGGTGAGAGATGACTTTTGAGCAAGGATCTGAATACCCTAACAGGAACATTCATTCATCCTAGGTCTGAACCTATACAGTTACCCAGAATTTGTCTTCCAGTGGCAAGAATTCTACTAGATTCAAGATAAGAAAGCTGGCCAAATAGTAGACTGTATCTTCTATACATATACTGTCTATTTTCTGTATTTAGAATTCAAGAAATAAGATATTTAGAAAAATACCTCCTTTATCTATCTTCTGGCATATCCAGTGGCTGTGAAAGTAGCCTGATTTTTCACAATATTCAGAGACTGAGATAGAGATAAGGTGTTTGGTGTTTTTGTTAGTTGCTTGATTGGTTAAAGATAGCCCACTTTAAAGATGTAAAAGTGTTAACACTAAAAATTCTTTGTTAGTAGACTTTAATTTTTTTTACCTGACCCGACAGATATTTTAATAGAAAAATTAAAGATTTTGTACATTAAAACATTATAGCAGTATTCAGAAAAAGATCCATTTTTCCCTAGTAGAGAAGGTCTAGAGAAAACGTGTTTGCTATCTTGTTTCTCAATTATATGCCCCTGACGATTTAAAGCTACTTTTCAAAAATGCACAAAATAAATTGAACCCAATATATTGAGACTGTGAGTTGATTTTTTAAATGGGATTTTTGGTGGGATATTTAAGCCCATATAGTTACAGTTGTTTTCTCAAGTCTTTTATATAAATACTTAAGAGATTTTTTATGCTACATAATACTGGTAGACCAAATAAGACATTAAATAAAATGAAGTTTTTATAGTGCCAATTTTTCTCCAAAGTTTCTAGGAAACATTTTTTCTTTTTTTTATATAACTTTAGTAGGTTTTCCATTGCCAACTGTGACAATTGCCTTAATAAAGCTACTTCTCACCTGAAGATTACAATATCTAATAGAAAATTTTAAGTTATTAAAAAATTAATAATTTAATATTGAAGACTTTTAAAAACCTTTCTGATGCTAGTATTCTTTCATTAATTTGTAAAGTTTGAATTGCAACTTGCCTGCTCAGCATCTTTATGGTTCTCTTAAATTTTAGAAGTTTTATAGTAAATATATGAAGAAATAAAAGCATTTAAAATTGCTTAATTTAACTTACTAATATTAATTGGTGGAGTTTATTTACTTTTAGGGATGCTTTTGTGGTTGATTTTTGTATTGTTGCAATTCTAATTAGAATTTCTATAGCAACATGTTAATTTATATTAGCAATTTTGTGTAGTCCTTAAATTACTTTGTGCCCAAGTAATTTAAGGCAGTAAACTGCCTTTAAGTTGTTTTCCCCTTTTGTCTTTTAAACAATTGAGATTTGCAATATGTTAAAATGAGATTTGCATCCTACATTGTATGTATAATAGATTATTTTTAGAGAAATATTTTGTTACTGTTGGGTATTCATCTAATATGTTAACAATGAAGTGTTGCTCTGAATTATTTCCGTATGTTAAATTTTAATTTATAAATTAGAGCCAATCTTGTATATAAAAACATGTGTTAATGTCTAACCTGACCCTATAGAGCAGAAAATAGGCCCATGACATTCTCATAGTCACTAAATTACCAAGTAATACTTTCACTTTTGGAGGTTGGTGATCATTTTTATTCTAAATGTGGTTAATCATTTTCATGATAAAAGTAGGTATTAAGACAAGATAATAGTGCCAAGTTTGTGGTGTATACATTTTTGCTTTCCGGTTGCCTCAAGGGTGTAAGACTGGTGAATACAATGACAAGTTTTTCACATGAAAATAACTTTTATCAATTTCCTTATAATTATCCAAGCAGAAATTGTCAGAGAATTATCTGAGATAATGAGTCACATTCTGTTCTAAATATGTATAGGAATCTCCTTCATAGAAGATATTTACCAGCAGGAATTTGTAGCCTGTTCTCTTTATATCAGTGATAACAAATGGCTAAAGAGAGATTAGACTATTTCTTCCCAGGCTTTTTTATTTATTGATTCATTCGTCAACATTTACTGAGTACCTTCTGTGTTCCAAGCATGGCAGTTTTATAAAGAGATTTACAGTTGACGAAGTCCATCTCTCTAACAGTTTCAATCATCAAGACGATGCTATCAGTAAATTAAGATCGGAAAGATCAGTTTTAGTAAAAGAAGTAATTTGCATTAGCCCACATGGCTGGTAAATAGAAAAGCCTTGATTCATCCAGGATATCTGCTTCCAGGTCTCTAGTCTTAGTTTTCATATCTTATTAATGGGATGATGTTTTGTTCTATTTTCCTCCTTCCCAATCTCAGTGAAATGGAGATTCTTAAGTCATGCATGTGTATCTTGAAGATCATGTTTCCTTTTACTTCTGGCTTAGATCATTTAATAGAGGACTTTGAGGTGTGGCTTTTTGAGCCACACAGTACTTTTGGCAGGTGGTAGTTAGGGGCTAAATTTTTAAGGCTACCAGGTTTTGAAGTTCTAGGTTTTACACTGGCAAGGGGACATATAGTTTGGAAGGTTGTAGTAACTGATAAATTTTGTGTTATGCACAAAGCATATTTGTATACATAATTAGCATGATTAATCTTTAAGATAGGAGTAAATTAACTACACTTTTCTTGGACATTTACCCTTTTGCAAGTTTGTGTAAGATATGCACTTTAAGAGTTCATTCATTTATGCCAATCCATATAACCAATCCTTTGGAATCATTTTAATGGTTTGTTTGGTTTTTTCTCCAAATTAAGACTTTGGGGTAGGGGCGGTGGTTGATAAGGGTCCAAGTAACCCTATAAATACAGTTAAGTGAATTTGAACCCCTACTGGTTTGAATTTTATAGCAATTCTGTCACAGTATATGTGGTTATTAGGTAAAAAATAGTTTAAAGGAATTTAACTCAGGACTCATGAGTTTGCTCTCTTTATTCTCAAGAAATGGAGTTTTGAAATGGGTTTTAAAAAGCCATTGAGCTTGCTCAAGTTGCATTTGGTTCATAGCACTTACACTGGTCTCATTCATATTTCACAATGCCACCTTTTCTCCTCTTCTAACCACCTTCCACTAGTTCTGATCCCCATCCAGGGAACAGAAGTATTGGTTTCCGGCACATAAACTATTGAGTTCTTCTGTCAACAAAGATTGCTGTAAAAATCAATCAGGGAATAGAAAAGAGAGCATATTAATTTTCTCTGGGCTCACTTCCTAATTTCTAGTAAGTTCTAGTTTATTTTGGGCCTCAAAAATAGGAGGATTTATTTTTCTAGTTAGATAAAGTATAGCAGGTTTGGCTGGCTGATTATACCTATACTAATCTTTGCTTGTATTAGGAGGATATAACGTGGAAATCTAGGTCAGAGCTTTGTTCTATAGTTAGGCACTATTTTACAACCTGGCCTATATTCTTGATAATGTGTATTTAAATGGAAGTAGCCTGACCTGAATTCAGATACTATGATTATGGTGAAAAAGAGGAGAAAAGAAAGATATGAGAAAATTTTGAGATTTTTCTAAGATCCATCTTAACTAGAGGAGAGTAGCGGGCTGGGGATTAGAGAGTTAATGAGAAACAAAATTCCCTCGTGTTTAGAGTTTCAATGTCACTTAAGCACAGCAGCCTCAGATCACTGCAATCTGGTTTGGCGAAGTCCCACCTGAGTTTTTTTGGTGGTGGGGGGGAAGGGGCAGGTGCCTGAAGCAGGGAGTTTACAGAGGGATTATTGGTGGTGATTTAAATGTCAGAATTATTGTATTAGTAAGAATAGTCATATTTCTCAAGGTCTCAACCCTATTAGGAAGGTGTTACTGTTAGCTCCATTTTGCAGATGAGGAAACTGAGTTGTAGAAACAAATTTGCCAAATATCACACTGCTAATAAATGGCAGGATTTACACTCAGATATATGTTTCTAAAGCCTGTGTGCTTAACTATTGTACATGCCACTTCCCATCAAGCTCATTTTAGTCCTATCTCTGTTGGAGAATTGCTGAGTGGCTTTGGCCAACTCCCTTGTTTTCCTTGGTTTCAGTTGTTCTTAGCTATATAAAACTGAAGTTGATCGCAAAATGATTTCCAAGGTCCTTACATTCCTATTCTTTCTTATTTCTTGTTTATCCTTTTTTAATGAATCTTCCTAATCTCCAAAGCATACTTTTATTAAAGGTTTGATATTCTTAGAATCTTGGTAAACCCTGTATCTTACTGTTAAATTTATTTATTTGGAAGCAAAATCCTATGCTTTAGGAGTTTTCACTTTTCATAAGGAAAGCCTTACCAAATTCAATTTAGGAAGTGTAAAAAAGTAATTGGAAAGATTGACTTCTGGCATGACAGTGTGTGGAGTCCAATAACTTATTAGTCAGTGAAACTGGTAGAAACTGTATTTTAAAAAACACTTATAAGCCTCGGGAAATGGTCTGCAGAGCAAACAAATAGAATAAACGTTTATTCAAGAAAATCTATGAAAATTCAGAAAGAAAGGTGAGAATCTATGGTATTTGAAGCAAGACCACTCACTCCTCATCCAATTTCAGACTCCACTCTAAACTGTTGTAGACAAGAACCCAGGGTTCCCTGTTTCCCCACCTTCTAGGCCAAAAACTTTCTTCTTGGTAAGAGCAGGACATCAGTATTCATTATCCCGCCCCCAGCTAATGTTGCTGAGGCCAAGTCCCAATGATTGCAGTTGACAGATGGGGGCTCCCTTCTTCTGCCTAGCCTCTACTCATGGAATGGAGGTGCCTTGTTGCTGTAAGCTAAGATGACAGGCCCTAATCATTCTTGCCCCCGCTCATGAGATGGCTGTTCCTTGCCAGGGAAAGACTTCAGGCTGCTCCCCTGCCCCCACTAAATGCTCAACTTCTAGATGGAGGGGTGTCACTCAGAAGCTTGCCATCATCTCCACCAGCTCCAGGGTCCTGGCTCAAGAGATTCTTGCCTGGAGGGAGAAGCAGGCCATAAAACAGATAGCTAACCTCTTCCCAAAGGAAGTAACTTTATTTGCAACAGGACTAAGAGTACTATTAAGACTAGGGGAAATTGTGGGAAAAGACAAGTGAGGAGACTCAAGATACAGGCTAAACTGTAGATAGGCTAGTTTGCTAGAGAGAATTGGTAAGTAAGAGTTGGGAGGAGTCCTCCTAGGGTCAGAATAAATATCAAACACTCACCTCAAAAACCATTCCTTCAAAGGAACCAGAAATTAATTGGATTCATTTATAGAGTAATTTATGCTAAAGGACATTATTGAAAACAATTGCGTAATCATCCTGTAATTAGTGCATTCTAACAACTGAGTGTGGGTAGAGAGAAAGAGACCCCTTCACAAACCACTGGTATCCTAGGGTAACTGTGGGCATACTAGAAGCTGAATCTGCCTGAGGAGCAACATTAGACTCTTAACACCTGGGAGGGAAAATAGACTTCAGTAAAATAATCCAGCCAGTGAGTAAACACATAAGCAAATAAAAATACCACCCATGGAAGGCAGAAGGTTTCAGTACCCAGAGTTGTTACAATATATCATCTAAAAGTCCAGTTTCCAACAAAATAATCATGAGATACAGAAAATGAAAAGCAAAAATAGCAGAAGTAAATCCAACCATATAAATAATAACATTAAATATGAATGGATTGAACAATCTAATCAAAAGACATGTTTAACAAAATCTTTTATAAAAAAAACAAAAAAGCTATATGTTATGTACAGGAGACATTTTAGATTTAGAGATATAAATAGGTGAAATGTAAAACGATGGCAAAATATATTCAATACAAGAAGCAATCATAAGAAAGGCAGAGAAGATGTGGTTAAATATAAGAAGTAGACTTTAAAAATTGTTATTAGAAATAAAAGAGTTCTGTTTTTGTCTAGAGAGGGGGGCAAAGCAAGATGGCCAAATAAAAACCTTCAGGGATCGTCCCTCCATGCAAACAGCAATTTCAACAACTATCCATGCAAGGAAGCACCTTCAGAAGAACTAAAAATCAGATTTATGATCATAGTACCTAATTTTAATATTATGTCAAGGAAAGAGGTACTGAAGAGGGCAAAAAAGACAGTCTTACATTGCCTACACCACCCTTTCCCCATCCGCTGGCTGAGCTGCACCAGCATGCCTAGTGGAGACAGAATCTGTGTGCCTGGGGGAGGGAGAGTAAAGTGATTGTGGGAATTTGCATTGGAACTGAGGGCTTCCCTGTCACAGGGAAACATAGCACAGAGCAGAATTTTGCCAGGGCCCTCGGAAGGAGCATTTAGAGCAGCCCAGCCAGAGGGAAATCCTCTGCCCTGAAACATGAGTTCTGGATAGCCCCACTACAGGCTTACAAAAAGTGGTCTGGGGCCTGGAATAAATTAATAAGGCAGTCAGGCCACAAAGGCTGAAGTCCTTGGGCTATTCCTACAGATGTGCAGGTTCGGAGCCAGTGCACCTGGGGTACATGTGACCCAGTAAGACACAAGTGGTGACAACCAAGCCAGTGCCTGTGTCACTCCTCCCCAAATTCCAGGCAGTGCAGCTCAAGGAGAGTCTTCCTCCACTTGGGAAAAGGAAAGGGAAGAGTTCAGAGGATTTTGTTTTATAACTTGGATACCATCTCAGTCACAGTAAAATAAAATACCAAACAGAATCCTGAAGCCCCTGATTCCAGGCCTTAGTTATTGGATGGTATTTCTAGATGTTAGGGTGGAAAGCTAGTGCATGTGGGTTTTGAGAAAGATTTCTCCAAACAAAGTTTGGCATAGGAAGAAGAAGTTTATTTACTTTTTCCTAGGTGTAAATTGGGCCAGAAAAGGGGAAAAAGAGAGAGGGAAGTTGCATGGTGAGGCACTCAAAAGAGAAGGGAGGCACTTGCGCCGGGGCCAAGAGGCTGGTCGGTTTTTATGGGGACAAAGAGAAAGGAAAAACGATAGTGATTGCTGTGACAAACTGCTGCATCTGCTCCTTTCTTTCTTCTCAGAAGCAAGATGATAGCAGAAGCAGCAACGGGATGTCAAAGTCCAAAAGTTGGCTCTCATGCACTTCCTTGGAGAAGGGCTTATCACAGGAGATGTGACTCTGCCCTGGAAATATGGCTGAGGCCTGAAACTCACACTCTGCTGTGCACTCGGGAACTCTGTAAAGACAGATCCTGAAAAGCAATTAGAAAAGAGAAAGATGTACATCTGTTCAGCTCTTTTCAGGAGTTGTGCAAAGCAGAACTCCTACAGGGTGCCTGTTAGTGAGAGAATTCATAGGATTGATCTTTAACTGTTACTAGGAAATTGTAAGATTAGATTTTTTTTATTAATTTTGTAAGACTGCCCCTTTCACTAGATCCACCCTGGGCCAGAAAGAAACACACTGCCCTAAAGGGAATGACCCAGTCATGGCAGGATTCACCATCTGCTGACTAAAGAGCACTTGGGCTATGAATAAACATCAGAGGTAGCCAGGAAACAGTCACCATTGGCTTTGGGGACACTGGGCTGGCTTCAGGTGTGACTTGGCACAATTATAGCTGTGGTGCTCATGAGGGAGAGCCCACATCACTCCTCCAACTCCAGTAGCTCAGCACAGAAAGTGAGGGAAAAGAGTGAGAGACTGTCTCATAATCTAGGGGATTCACACATATCTTACACAAGTCCACCAAGGTGGTACCACTAGGAGTCTAAAAAAGATACAGCATTACTGGGCGTGGGTCACCCCCAGTGCTGATATGGCTGTAGTGATAAAAGACTTAGATCACAACACTCAATTCTCTTTGACTATCTGAAAAGCCTTCTTAAAGAAAGGTGGGTTCAAAGAAGCCCAGACTGTGAAGATTAGAATAAATACCTAACTTTTCAATGTCCAGACATCAGTGAATACCTGCAAGCATCAAGAACATCTAGGTAGAGGAAGAAAATAGCAGAGGACGTAAACAGGTGGAAAACCATACCGTGTTCGTGGGTCGGCAGAGTCAACATTGTTAAAATGTCTATACTACCCAAAATGATCTAGGTAGTCAATGCAACCCCTATTAAAGTACAATCATCATTTTTCACAGATATAGAAAAAAATAATTTTATGCTTCGCATGGAACCAGAGAAGATCCCGTATAGCAAAAGCAATTGTAGGCAATAAAAACAAAATGGGAGGTATCAATTTACCAGACTTCAAACTATACTACAAGGCTATAGTAATTAAAAGAGCTGGGCACTGGCACAAAAACAGGGACATTGACCAGTGTAACAGAACAGAGAACCCAGATATAAAACCATCCTTATATAGCCATCTAATTTTGACAAAGCAGACAAAAACATACACTGGGGAAAAGAATCCTTATTCAATAAATGGTGCTGGAAAATGGGATGGCCACATGTAGAAGACTGAAACAAGATCCACGTCTTTCGCCTCTCACAAAAATCAACTCACACTGGGTAACAGACCTAAACCGAAGGTGTGAAACTATTAGAATTCTAGAGGAAAACATTGGAAATACTCTTCTAGACATTGGCCTAGGCAAAGAATTTGTGATGAAGACCCCAAAGGCAATCACAGCAACAACAAAAATAAATAAATGGGACCTGATCAAATTAGAAAATTTCTACACAGCCAAGGAAACTATCATGAGAGCAAACAGACAACCTACAGAATGCGAGAAAATATTCCCATGTTACAAATCCGATAAAGGGCTGATAACTAGAATCTATTTAGAACTCAGGAAAGTCAGCAAGAAAAAATTAAACAACCCTATCAAAAAGTGGGCAAAGGACATAAACAGAAACTTTTTAAAAGAAGACAGAATAATGTCCAACAAACATATGAAAAAATGCTCAACATCTCTAATCATCAGGGAATTGCAAATCCAAATCACAATAAGATATCACTTTTCTTCAGTGAGAATGGCCTTTATCAAAAAGTCCCAAAACAATAAATGTTGGAGTGGATGCAGAGAGGTAGGAACACTCCTACACTGCTGGTGGGACTGCAAACTAGTGCAACCTCTGTGGAAAGCAATACGGAGACACCTTAAAGAGATACAAGTAGATCTACCATTTGATCCAGCAATCCCATTACTGGGCATCTACCCAAAAGAACAAACGACATTCTATAAAAAAGACACCTGCATTCGAATATTTATAGCAGCAGAATTCACAATTGCAAAGATGTGGAAACAACCCACGTGCCTATCAATACCTGAGTGGATTGATAAAATGTGGTATACGTATACCATGGAGTACTATTCAGCTATAAGAAACAATGGTGATCTAGCACCTCTTGTATTTTCCTGGATAGGGCTGGAACCCATTCTACTAAGTGAAGTATCCCAAGAATGGAAAAATTAGCACCACATGTACTCACCATCAAACTGGTTTCACTGAGCAACACCTAAGTGCACATATAGGAATAACATTCATCCGATGTTGGGCAGATGGGAGGGGGGAGGAGGGGATGGGCATATACATACATAATGAGTGCGATGCGCACCATCTGGGAGATGGACATGCTTGGAGCTCTGACTCCAGGGATCAGGGGGGAAGGCAACACACGTAACCTAAACATTTGTACCCCCATAATATGCTGAAAGAAAAAAGAAAAAAGAAAAAAAGAATTTTGAAAAACAATTTAAAAAAAAAGAAAAATAAGTTGTTTTCTTACCTTAGCAGTGAAGAACCCAAAAAATAAAATGAAGAAAGCAATTTCATTTACAATAACATCAAGAGGAATAAAATACTCAAGAATAAATTTAGCAAGATACTTGCAAGATTTGTACAGTGAAAAATAAAAAACTTGGCATGAATTTTTTAAAAAAAAGTAATTAGACAAATGAAACAGTATTCCATGTTCATGGTTTGGAAGACATGATATTGTTAAAACTACAATACACCCCAAATTTATCTACAGATTCAACACAATCTCTAGCAAAACCCCCAATTGGCTTTTTTTTTTCTTCCAGAAACTGCAGGAATTTATATGAAAATGCAAAGAACCCGGAATAACAAAAAAAATCCTGAAAAGAAGACAAAATTGGAGTACTCACATTCCCCAAGTTCAATCCTTACTAAAAACTACTATAAGGAAGACTAGGAGATGGGATCAAGATGACCAACTAGATATAGGTAGTATATGCCTCCTTCATCCAGGGGAACCAGAGTAGTTATGAGATTCTCACATTTTGAACATGTCATTGAGGACAGAACACTATTATTTACCAGAGAAGTGATGGAAAGCACCAAAAGTGGGTAAGGAGAAGGTTCAGGGCAATTTGCCCAGCCAGGGCCTGGCTAAGAGCTGGGAGAAGCTCCTAGATGCAGAGAAACAAGTAAGAAAGTACTCCCCAGGGCTCCACTCACCAAGATTACTTTTTATTATCTTGGCTACAAGAGACCCCCCCTGACCCATGCAAGTCTCTGGTCTAACATAGGGACCTATGTAGAGACTGAACAGAGATATTGTTCCAGAAAGGGAACTCATGTGCAATCCCACAGGCACCTGAGCCTAGGACAGCTTCAGCTGGACACCATTCTGAGATCCCAGATATTGGGGAAATGTAAGCGTGCATGCAGCCACTGCATGGCCAGAAGGAAAGGTAGAGGAGCCCAGGTACTCCCACATACCCCTGGGAAAGTCCCCACCATGCTTATGTGAGCTGCTTTTGAGACTGAGACACGAATGGACATAATTTTCCATAGTTTATCACTCATGCTACCTGCCTCTGTGGGATCTTAGATTTCTGGTCACAGAAAGGTGCCATTTTGAGAGTTTGACAATGAACTGCACCCTGCCATTAGGCTTAGTTTCTCTGTATGCCTGGGTAGGAGCAGAGAACCAGGCTTTCCAGCATGCATCTATCATGGTGCCCACCATCCTGCACCTGGCTACTGTGGGACCAAATCTCCAGAAAACTGCATTCCCTATAGTTTTCTTCCAGAGAAACCTGCCTGAGAAGGGCCCCACCCTCTCTGTTCACCAGCCCAGGGCACAATTTTGAGAATTTGAAGCTGGGAAGCACCCTGCCCTCAGGTTGAACTTCGGCTGAAGCAGCATCAGTCCATCCAGCTAAGGCGGAACAGGGGAGCACAAGCTCTTCTACACACACCTAGGACAATTCTCACCAACCTGCTATGGGCTTCTGTGAGACTGAGATATGAGCATACAACACTCCCCACAGTCTTTTGCCCATACCACTTGCCTTAAAGGGGCCCTAGCCTCTTTGACTGCAAGCCTACACCTGGCATCATTTTGAGAGTGTAACATTGGGCTGCACCCCACTCTTGGGATGAGTTCAAGGTAAAGTGACTGCAGTTGCCACCTGTCTGAGAAAGGACAGAGGAGAGCAAGCTCTACTAACCATACTTAGGACAATATCTACCTCTCTATAACAGGCAGTTGGGGGATTAGAGCTTAGTCTGCCCAATCCATTGCAGCTACCCGTAATACCATGGACCGCTTAGGTCCTAGTGGATCACTCCACTACTACTGCCACGTCCCATACTATACCAGCTGCTCAGCATCCTGAGAAGCCATCCACATACCAAGCCATCTGCTCCAACTACTAGCTTTTAAGCAAGCCACCTGAAGGTCCCCCAAAACACACTAACACTGCTGCCAGTGTACGTGGCTCTGGGGTCTAAAATCCGGTATGCTCAGCACACTACTTCCACCACTGGGGCCCGAAGACTGACTTGGCTTCTATTCAGGTCTCCAGAAAAACTTCACAACAGCCTCAAGTAATAAGTGTTCCCTAAACTACCAAGGAAATCACAGATACCTAAGAAATCATATAAACATCACACTACTGCAGGCACCCAAAATCAAAGCCAGTGTCCTACCCAACCAACGACATATATACACCTTCAGGAAAAAAAAATTCTCCCCTTTAAAAGCAAGTTCAAAAAATCAGAACAAGCAACTGCCAAATCAGATGCACAAATATCAACAGAAGGATACAGGAAACATGAAAAAGCAAGGAAATATGACACTACAAAAGGATGACAACAATTGTTCAACAATGGATCATGATCAAAAAGAATTCCTCATAATACCAGATAAAGAATTCCAAATATTGATTCTAAGGAATCTCAATGAGATGGAAGAGAAATCTGGAAACCAATACAAATAAATCATAAAATCAATTCAGAATATAAGTGAGAAATTTACCAAGGAGATAGATATCATAACAAAATCTGGAGATGAAAAAATTATTGAGAAAAATACAAAACACATTCAAAAACTTCAAAAATAGAGTAGAGCAAGTAGAAGAAAAAAATCTCAGAACTTGAAGACAGGTCTTTGAAATAATCCAGTCAAATGAAATAAGAAACAATGAATTAAAAAAAAGCAAAGCCTTTGAGATCTGAGACTACATAAAGTGATCACATTTATGAGTTATCAGTACTCTTAGGGAAAAGAGAGATCAAAAAGTTTAGAAAACATATTTAAGAAAATAATCAATAAAAATTTTCCAGGACTACCAAGAAATTTAAACATTCAGATAAAGTTGTTCCAACAATGCCTAAGCAAATACATTGCAAGAAGGCCTTCACCATGGCATTGTTATAATCAGAATGACTAAAGCCAAAGTGAAATAGATAATTTTATTAAAATTAGCAAGAGAGAAGTATCTAGTTGCCTCTAAAGGAAACATCATCAGACTAACAGTGGACCTCTCAGCAGAAACCATGCAGGCCAGAAGAGAATGGGATGGTGTTTTCAAAATGCTGGGAGAAGGAGGAGGAGGAGGAGGAGAAGAAGAAGAAGAAGAAGAAGAAGAAGAAGAAGAAGAAGAAGAAGAAAAGAAGAAGAAGAAATAATTATATTACAACTAGAAA
Organism: Lepilemur ruficaudatus; assembly: GCA_963574885.1. Taxonomy (NCBI): domain Eukaryota; kingdom Metazoa; phylum Chordata; class Mammalia; order Primates; family Lepilemuridae; genus Lepilemur; species Lepilemur ruficaudatus. The sequence continues at coordinate 21,836 of CAUYRT010035225.1, read as the reverse complement.
TATGACAAGAACAAAGCCTCATGTATCAATAGTAACCTTCAACGTATGTGATATAAACACACAACTCAAAAAACATAGATTGACAGAATGGATTTAAAAAGATCCAACTATATCCCACTTATAAGAAACTCACCTTATACATAAAGACACCATATAGACTGAAAGTAAAGAGGTGGAAAAATATACTCTATGCAATCAGAAACCAAAAGTGAGTAGAAGTAGCTGTGTTTATATAAAATAAAACATACTTGAAATGAAAGAGGGTAAAAAAAAAAAAGACAAAGAAGGCCATGATGTAATAACAAAGGAATCAATCCAGCAAGAGGATATAATGACCTTAAATATATATGCATCCAATATTGGAACACCAAGATTCTTAAAAGAAATATTACTAGATCTAAAGAAAGAGATAGATGGCAACATAATAATAATATAGGACCTTAATATCCCAGTTGCAGCACTAGACAGATCATCAAGATAGGAAATCAACAAAGAAACAATCAATATGAATTGGACTTTAGGCCAAATGGACTTAACAGACATTTACAGAACATTCCACCCAACAACTACAGAATACGCATTCTTTTCATAAGTCCATGGAACATTCTCCCAGATAGACCTCATATTAGGGCAAAAAAACAAGTCTTAAAAAAATTTTAAAAATCAAAATCATACCATGTGTGTTCTCAGCCCACAGTGGAATAAAGGTAGAAATCAATACAAAGAGGAACTACAGAAACTATACAAACACATGGAAATTAAACAACATGCTCCTGAATGATCACAGAGTCAACAACAAAATAAAGACTGAGCTTAAAAAATGTTTTGAAACAAATGAAAATGAGATATCCATGTAACAAAAACATTTGTACCTCCTTAATATTTTGAAATTTAAAAAATGAAAGAAATGAAAATGAAAACACAACATTCCAAAATCTCTGGGCTACAGAAAAAGCAATGCTAAGAGGGGAGTTAATAGCATTATATGCCTACACCAAAAAAGTAGAAAGATTACAAATTAACAACTTAATAATATTGTACTTGAATGAACCAGAAAAGCAAGAACAAACCAAACCCAAACCCAGAGTTAGTAGAAGAAATGAAATAACAAAAATCAGAGGAGAACTAAATAAAATAAATAACATAACAATATTACAAAGGATCAATGAAATGAAAAGTTGATTCTTTGAAAAGGATTAAAAAATTGATAAACCATTAGCTAGACTAACCAAGGAAGAGAGAAGATCTAATAAACACAATTGGAAATGAAAAAGAAGACATTACAACTGAAATCACAGAAATACAAAAGATCATCAGAGACTGTTATGAAAAACTATATGCTCATAAACTAGAAAATGTAGAGGAAATGGATGAATTCTTCAAAATATACGACCTCTCGAGATTGAACCAGGAAGAAATAGAACTCCTGAATAGACTAATAACATGTAGCAAGATTGAATCAGCAATAAAATCTCCCCAAAATGACAACAACAAAATCCCAGGACCAGATGGATTTGTAGCTGAATTCTATCAGATGTACAAAGAACTTGTGCCAATCCTACTGAAACTCTTCTAAAAGATTGAGAAGAAGAGAATTCTCCCTAACTCACTCTACAAAGCCAGTATCACCCTGATACCAAAGCCAGGAAAGGATGCATGCAAAAAAAATAAATAAATAAAATAAAGCAAACCACAGAGAAATGTCTCTAATGAACATAGATGAAAAAATCCTCGATAAAATACTAGCAAACCAAATCCAAGAGCACATTAAAAAATAATTCACCAGGATCAAGTGGGTTTTATCACAGGGATGTAAGAATGATTCAACATACAAAAGTCAATAAATGTCACTCATCACACAAACATAATCAAAAACAACAATGTTATCTTAATAGATACAGAAAAAGCATTCAATAAAACTCAGCATCCCTTCATGATAAAGCTTTCAAAAAACTCAGTGTAGAAGGAAAATGTCTTAAAATATAAAAACCATATCTAATGAACCCACAGCCAACATCATACTGAATGGGGAAAAATTGAGTACATTCCCCCTGAGAACTGAAAGACAAGAATGCCCACTTGCACCACTTCTATTCAACATGGTACTTGAAGTCCTAGCCAAAGCACTCACACGAAAGGAATAAAGGGCATCCAAATTGGAAAAGAGGAAGTCAAATTATCTCTGATTGCTGATTATATAATCTTATACATAGAAAATTCTAAGGATTTCTCCAAAAGATTCCTATATTTGATAAATGAATTCAGCAGTCTCAGGTTTAAAATCAATAGCATTTCTATAAACTGACAACAACCAAGGTGAGAACCAAATTGAGAACACAGCCCCATTTACAATAGCTGCAGGGAAGCGGCAGGCCCATGAGAAGGTCAGCTACTGCTGACCATGGAGCCAAGTCCCTTATATAGGGGTTCCCACAGAGGATAAGAAAATTGATAGGAAATAGAATAAAAGAATACACAGAGACTAAGGTATAGTTTATAGTTTTATATAAAAAGATCACAATAATCACAGTGGGGTACTTAGGAGACTAGGCATATCCCCGCAAATGTCTAGCAATATGATTAGCTTCACATAGGTTTTCATAATCACAGATATTAACTACCAATTGTTAGGGTAACATATTTGTATATCAGGGAATGCAGTTGCTAGGGAGACAGGTAGTGGATTGGGGTCAAAAATCCTCTCAAAGGGCTTCTAACAAGTCAATCTATCTAGCTGAACAAACAGGTACAAAGTCTTTCAAGGGCTAACTTCTAAGTCCTAAGAGGTAGTTATCAATTAACAAAGGTATAAAAAAAGAGAGGTATAGTGACTCTATATTTCTTTGATTTGGTTATTGTGGACTGAAAGGTAAACAGACAGTCAGGAGTGAACAGGAAGCCATCTCTATAAAACATGTTGTTTATAACACAGAGGCATGTCTCTGGGCAAAGTACACTCATTGTCTCCAGCTCCCATCCTGTGAGCCTTTATTTACGTTTGTGTTTTCTTTCAAAACACAGGAAAGTCCACAGATTTTGAGATACCAGGAAGCCTCCTGGAAAACAACCCTACCAGAGATTTGAGAGCTCTCCCATAATAGCAGCCTCTGATAAGTGAACCATTGAGTTCATATATTCTTTCAGGGCAAAACCCTGCAAAGTCCTGTTTCTGTCTTTAATATAGGAATATTGGGTGATACAATAAAATAATGATCTTATGAATTACTTCTTTTTAATTCCTCAGTCATATTTCCCCAATAAATAGCTTCAAAAATAAATAAATAAAATATTTAGGAATAAATTTAACCAGAGAGGTGAAAGATCTCTATGTGGAGAACTGCATATCACTGGTGAAAGAAATCATAGATGATAAAATTTAACTCAAAATGGATTAAAAACTTAAATGTAAGTCCTAAAACAATAAAATTCCTAGAAAAAACCCAGTAAAAACTCTTCTGGACATTGACCTGAGCAAAAAATTATGACTAAAACCCCAAAAGCAAATGAAATGAAGTCAAAAATTAGCAAATGGGACTTAATTAAGCTAAAAATCTTCAACACAGCAAAAGAAATAATCAGCAGAGTAAATAGACAACTTACAGCATGGGAGAAAATATTTGGAAACTATATGTCTGACAAAGTATTAATGTCCATAATCTACAAGGAACTCAAACAACTCATCAAGAAAAAAACAAACAACCCCCATAAAAAGTGGGCAAATGACATGAACAGGAATTTTTCAAAAGAAGATATATAGATGACCAACAAACATATGAAAAAATACTCAACATTACTAATCGTCAGGGACATGCAAGGAAAAATCAAACAACCCTATAAAAAAATGGGCAAAGGACATGAACAGAAACTTTCCAAAAGAAGGAAGAATATTGGCCACCAAACATATGAAAAAATGCTCAACATCTCTAATCATCAGGAAATGCAAATCAAAACCACAATGAGATATCATTTATCTTCAGTGAGAAGGGCCTTTATTGAAAAGTCCCAAAACAATAAGTGTTGGCGTGGATGCAGAGAGATAAGAACACTCCTACATTGTTGGTGAGGCTGAAAACTAGTACAACCTTTGTGGAAAGCAATATGGAGATATCTTAAAGTGATACAAATGGATCCACCATTGGATCCAGCAATCCCGTTACTGGGCATCTACCCAAAAGAACAAAGGCACTCTATAAAAAAGACACCTGCACTCGAATGTTCATAGCAGCACAATTCACAATTGCAAGATGTGGAAACAACTCAAGTGCCCATCAATACATGAGTGGATTAATAAAATGTGGTATATGTATATCATGGAGTACTATTCAGCTATAAGAAACAATGGTGATCCAGAACCTCTTGTATTTTCCTGGACAGAGCTGGAACCCATTCTACTAAGTGAAGTATCCGAAGAATGGGAAAATAAGCACCACATGTACTCACCAGCAAATTGGTTTCACTGATCAACACCTAAATGCACATATAGGAATAACATTTATCGGGTGTCAGGCAGATGGGAGTGGGGAGGAGGGGATGGGTATATACATACATAATGAGTGCAATGTGAACCATCTGGGGGATGGACACGCTTGAAGCTCTGACTCCGGGATGGCAGGGGGGAAAGGCAATGCACATAACCTAAACATTTGTACCACCATAATATGCTAAAATAAAATAAAAGACAAAAATAAATAGATAAAATCACAATGAGATACCACTTATCCCTGTCAGAATGGCTATTATTGAAAAATCAACAAAAACAATAAAATTTCACACTGAGGTGGTGAAAGGGGAAAACTTACACACTGTTGTTTGGGATGTAAATTAGTACAACCTATATGGAGATCAGTGTTGAGAGTTCTCAAATAACTGAAAGCCGATCTACCATTCAATCCTGCAATCTCACCACTGGATATCTACCCAGAGAAGAAGAAACCACTATATTAAGAAGATACCTGTACTGGAATGTTTATCACAACACAATTCACAATTGCAAAGATATGGAATCAACATAAGTGCCCATCAACTAATAAGTGGATAAAGAAAATGTTATACACACACACACACACACACACACATGCACACACCCCAAGGAGTACTCAGCCATAAAAACGAATGCAACAATGTCTTTTGAAGCAACTTGAGTGGAACTAGAGGCCATTACCCTAAGTGAAGTAATGAAGTGACCAAAGAACAGAAATATAAATGTTACATGTTCTCACTTATAAGTAGTAGTTGCTAAACTATGGCTACACAAGGACACACAGAGTGATATAATGGATATGAGAGACTCAAATGGGAAAGGGTGGGAGGGAGTGATGGATTAAAAATTACCTATGAGGTACAATGGACAGTACCTGGGTGATGGGAACACTGAAACCCAGACTTCACCACTATACAACATATATGTTACAGAATTCAACTTGTACCTCTGAAACTTATTAAAATAAAAAAAATTAAAAAGGAAGACTATGTGGTACTGACATAAAGATAAACACACAAATCACTGGAATAGAATTAAGAATCCAGAAATTAGCCCATACATTGGGGATCAATTGATTTTTGACAATGGTACCAAGACAATTCAAGGCAAAAGAATAGTTGTTTCAACAAATATTGATGGGACAACTGGATATCCATAGCCAAAAAAATGAAGTTGGACCACTACATCATACCGCATTCAAAAATTAACTCAAAGAGGATCAAAGACATTAAGAGCTAAAACTATAAAAACCTAAAAGAAAACCTACATGTAAATATTTGTTAACCTTAGATTATGCAATGGTTTCTTAGATGTGACACCCAAAACACAAGCATAAAAAAACCAGATAAACTGGACTTCATCAAAATTAACCACTTTTGTACATCAAGGAACACTATCCAGAAAGTGAATATATAACCCCCAGAATGGCAGAAAATATTTACAAACCATATATCTGATAGGAGTCTAATTTCCAGAATACATATAAGGAACGCTTACATCTCAGCAACAAAAAGATAAACAACCCAAATAAGAAATGTGCAAAGGATTTGAATAAACATTTTTCTAAAGAACATAATCACATGAAAAGTTGCTTAACATTATTAGTCATTGGAAAAACGCAAATCAAACCACAATGAGATACCACATTTCATCTAGTAGGGTGACTGTTATCAAAAAGATTCTTCAAACTAAATGATAATGGGGACACAAGTTATCAAAATCTATGGGATACAACAAAAGCACTCCTGAGAAGAAAACTAATAGCATTAAATGCTCACATCCAAAGACAGCAAGCTCAAAAATCAACAAACTAATAAACCATTTCAAGGAATGGGAAAAAGAAGAACAAATGAATTCTAAACCTAGCAGAAGAAAAGAAATAACTAAGATCAGAGCAGAACTAAATGAAATTGAGAACAAAATAACAATAGAAAAGATCAATGCAACAAAAAGTTGGTTTTTTGAAAAAATAAAATTGACATCCCTCTTGCTATATTGACAAGAACTAGAAAGGAGAAGACTCAAATAAACTCAATTAGAAATGAAAAAGAAGTCACTACAGAAATCACATAAATGCAAAACATTATGTGTGAACCCTATAAAAATCTATGCCCCAAAACTACAAAATATGGAGAAAATGAACAAATTCTTAGAAACACACAACCTCCCTAAGCTTAATCAAGAGGAAATAGAATTCCTGAACAGACCAATATTAAGCACAGAAATTGGAGCAGCAATTAAAAACCTTCCAATAAGAAAAAGTCATGGATCAGATGGAGTCACACCCAATTTTTTCCAAACCTACAAGGAAGAACTCACACCTGTACAGCAGAAATTATTCCACAACATTGAGAAAAATGGTATCCTCCTGAATTCATTCTATGAAGCCAATATCACCTTGATACCAAAGACATTAAAGGACACAACAAAAAAGGAAGCTACAGGCTGGGCATGGTGGCTCACACCTGTAATCCTAGCACTCTGGGAGGAGGAGGCAGCTGGATTGTTTGAGCTCAGGAGTTCAAGACCAGTCTGAGCAAGAGCGAGACCCTGTCTCTACTGAAAATAGAAAGATGTTAGCTGGACAACTTAAAATATATAGAAAAAATTAGCCAGGTATGGTGGCACATGCCTACACTCTCAGCTACTCAGGAGGCTGAGGCAGAAGGATTGCTTGAGCCCAGGAATTTAAGGTTGCTGTGAGCTAGGCTGATGCCTTGACTCTCTAGCGTGGGCAACAGAGTAAGACACTATCTCAAAAAAAAAAAAAAAATGCCAACAACAACTAAAAGGAAACCACAGACCAATATCCCTCATGAATATAGATGCAAAAATCCTCAACAAAATCTTAGCAAATTGAATCCAACAGCACATAAAAAAAAATTCATCATACCAGATGGGCCATATAAAAGACATGCAAGGCTGGTTCAACATATGCAAATCTATAAGGGCCATCCAACACATAAATAAAAGCAAGAACGAAGACCATATGATTCTCTGAATAGATGCAGAAAAAAACATTTGACAAAATCCAGCACACTTTTATGATAAAAACTCATAACAAAATAGGCATAGATAAGACACATCTGAAAATTATTAAGGCCATATATGATAAACCCACAGCCAATATCATACTGAATGGGGAAAAATTGAAAGTATTCCCGCTTAGAACTGGGACCAGACAAGGTTACTCACTATCCCCACTTCTATTTAACATGGCTGGAAGACCTCGCCAGAATAATCAGACAAGACAGAGGAGTTCAGGGCATCTGAAAGGGGACAGAAAAGATCAAACTCTCACTCTTTGCTGATGATATGATATCTTTGAAAATCTCAAGGATTCAACCAAGATACTCCTGGAATTGATAAATGAATTCAGTAAAGTCTCAGGATACAAAATTAATGCACAGAAATCAGTGGCATTCATATATGCCAATAACAGTCAAGCTGAACAACAAATCAAAAATGCAGCTCCTTTCACAATAACATCAAAGAAAATTAAAAATTTAGGAATATATTTAACAAAGGAGGTAAGAGACAAATATAAGGAGAACTACAAAACACTGGGAAAGGAAACTGTAGATTTGAACAGACTGAAATCCCTACCATGCTTATGGATTGGCAGAATCAATATTGTTAAAATGTCCACACTACCTAAAGTGATATACAGAATTAATGCATTCCCTATCAAAATACCAACATCATTCTATACAATCTAGAAAAAATAATTCTACACTTCTATGGAACCAGAGAAGACCTCGTATAGCCAATGCAATCTTAAGTAAAAAGAACAAATTGGGAGGCATCTGTCTACCAGAGCTCAATCTTTACCACAAGGCTATAGTAACCAAAACATCATGGTACCGGCACAAGAACAGAGATATAGACCTTTGGAATTGGACAGAGATTCCCAGATATAAAACCATCCTCTTATTGTCATGTTTGACAATGCAGACAAAAATATACAGTGGTGGAAAGAATCTCTATTCAATAAATGGTGCTGGGAAAACTGCATAGCTACATGCAGAAGATTGAAACTGCATCCCCAGCTCTCACCTCTCACAAAAATCAACTCATAGTGGATAATAGACTTAAACCTAAGGTGTGAAACCTTAAGAATTCTTGAATATAGTGTTGGGAAAATTCTTATAGACATTGGCCTAGGCAAAGAATTTATGAAGAAGACCCCCCAAGGAATCACAGCAGCAACAAAAATAAATAAATGGGACCCAATCAAATTAAAAAGCTTCTGCACAGCCGAGGAAGCTATCATTAGGGTGAATAGACAACCACAGAATAGGAGAAAATATTTGCATGCTACAATCTGATAAAGGACTGATAACAATAGTCTATATAGAACTTAAGAAAATCAACAAGAAAAAATAAAACAACTCCATTAATAAATGGACAAAGGACATGAACAGAAACTTTTCAAAAGAAGACAGAATAATGGCCAGCAAATATTTAAAAAGGTGATCAACATCTCTAATCATTAGTGAAATAAAAGTCAAAACCACAATGAGACATCACCTAACTTCAGTGAGGATGGCCTTTATCAAAAAGTCCCAAAACAGCAAATGTTGTCATGGATGTGGAGAGATAGGAAAACTCCCACACTGCTGGTGGGACTGTAAATTAGGACACCCCTTGTAGAAAGTAATTTGGAGATACCTCAAAAAGCTAAAAATAGAAATACCATTTGATCCAGCAATCCCAGTACTTGGCAGCTACCCAAAGGAAAAAAAAAAAAGACATTCTATAATAAAGACACCTGCACTCGAATGTTTATGGCAGCACAGTCCACAATTCCAATGATGTGGAAACAACCCAAGTGCCCATGAATACATGAGTGGATTATTAAAATGTGGTATATAGATATACACCATAGAATACTACTCAACTAAAAAAGAAAAGAAAAAAGAAAAAGATCTTGATCTAGCACCTTATATATTATCCTGGATAGAGCTTGAGCCCTTCCTTCATAGTGAGGTATCACAAGAATGGAAAAACAAGCACCACATGTACTCACCATCAAATTGGTACTAACTGATCAACATTAAGTTATTCACACGGTAGTAATATTCACTGGGTGCTGGTCAGGAGGGAGGGGTGTGGTGGGGGGGTAAACTCACAACTAATGGAGACGGGAGCGTGTTGTATGGGGGAGGGGCATGCTTCTGGCCCTGGCATAGGCAAGGCAAAGTCATTACATGTAACCAAAATGTTTGTATCCCCATAATATTCTGAAATTAAAAAAAGACACACAATGACAAAGGTTGATGAGAATATAGAATAATTGCAACCATCACACCTTGCTGATGGAAGGCAAAATGGTGCAACCACCTTGGAAAACACTTCGGCAGGTCCTCAAAAAGTTAAACAGTTACCATATACACAAGAAAACTGAAAATATAAATCCAAAGAAAAATTTGTACATACAACTTCACAGCAATATTATTCATAATAGCACAAAAGTAGAAACAACCCAAATGTCCATCAACCTGTGAATGGATAAACAAAATGTGGCACACTTATACAATGGAATATTATTAAGAAATAAAAAGGGATATATGCTACGACATGTATAAACCTTGAAAATATTATGCTAAGTGAAAGAAGCCAGTTAGAAAAGGATATATATTCTATGATTCCATTTACAGCCCTCCCTCAGTATATGCAGGGGTTTGGTTCCAGGACTGCCTGCATATACCCAAATCCACATATACTTAAGTCCTCCAGTTGGCCCTGTGGAACCTATGTATGCAAAAAGTTGACCCTTCAAATAAGCTGGTTACACATCCTGCAAATACCGTATTTCCAATCCCCATTTGGTTGAAAAATCTGCATAAAAGCAGATCCTTGCAATTCAAGTATCAACTGTACATGAAGTGTGAAGATTAGGAAAATTTACATAGAGACAGAAAGTAGATTAATGATTGCCTAGGGCCAGGGTGTAGGGGTGGGGGTGAGCTAATAGGTATTGTATTTCTTTTGGGGGTCATTAACATGTTCTATAATTAGATTATGGTATTGGTTGTACAATTCTAAATGTACTGAAATCCATTGAATTGTACATTTTAAAACAGTAAATATTATGGTATGTAAATTATATATCAATAAAGCTTTTAACATATATGGTAACTTGAATAAGGACAAACCAATAAAATCAGAGTTCCTTTAAAATTTAATAAAATTTTGTTTAAGTTAAATCATGATTCTAGCATCTTTTTCATATTATGTTATTAAGTATGAAATGTTCAATTTCTTTAGTACTAAGTTCGACAGTTGATATTTCTAACATTTCACTTTGACACTTCTTGTTTCATTTTTATTGTGAAGGTACATCCTCAGTCTTTCAATATATGTTTTGGCTTATGATTGTCTTTCAAAATTTTTTTAGAGCAATTTCTCTGAAACCATGGATAAATCAAAAACTCATGTTACTTTCAAATAGGAGTTCCATCGTGGAACCAGTGCAGTGCAGACAACTCAAAATATCAATGAAGTGTCTGGGAAGGATGTGGCTAATGTATGCACAGTATGTTGATGATTTGAGAAGTTCCATTCTAGTGATTTTAATTTTGAAAATGAGCCCCATGGGTTACGGGAGACCAAGGTGGATAATGATGAGCCAAAAGCTGTAGTGGAAGTAAATCCATCTCAACTTATGCATGAATTAGCAGCAAGGCTTGACATTACTATTCCAGTGATATTGGACCGTTTGAAACCAAATGGCAAGATAAAGAAGCTGGATAGATGTGTTCCACATGCATTAAGTGAGTGTCAAAAAAGAAATGATCTCAAAGCTTGCCTTTCTTTGCTGTCACGACAAAAAAGGTAAACCATTTCTATACCATATTTTTATGAGCGATGAAAAATGGATTCTTTTTGACAATTGCAAGCATTTGGCACAATGATCAGATAAAGATGAAGTGCCAAAAACACAGTCCAAAACATAATGGTATCTGTTTGGTGGTCCAGTGCTGGTATTATCTATTACAGCTTCATGAAACATGGTCAATCCATTACAGGGGATGTCTACTGCAACCAACTGAAAAAAATGATGAGGATGCTTGCAATTAAGCAGCTGAGATTCATCAATAGAGACAGTCCAATCCTCTTGAAAGACAACGGTAGATCATGTCGCACAAACAACGCTGCTCAAAGTACAGAAGCTGGACTTGGAAACTCTCTGTCATTCACCATATTCACCATAACTTGCACCAACTGATGACCACTTCTTCCAGGCTTTGGACCATTTCTTATGAGGAAAAATACTCAATTATCAAAGAGCTGTGGAAAATGCCTTTTCTGATCTCATTGCCACTCACTTTCCAGGCTTCTTCACTTCTGCCATAAATAAAGTGCCGTTAAGATGGCAAAACTGTTTCAATAGTTTAGGTGCATACTTTGATTAAGTACTGCTTCTTGTTTGAGATATAATAAATTACACGTTTGATTCAAAATCGGACATTTCATATTTAATGACTATCTATATGTGTGTGTGTGTGTGTATTTTTTCCTCTCCTACCTGTAATTGAGACACTCAAAACAAAAGTGACAGCTTAGAGGAATGCCCTTTCCTGATGATAATCTGTCACCATTACCCCTCACCCCCATTTTCCACCAGATCTGATTCACCCACTAGTAATAGTGTAAAAGAAATATGCACAGTATCCAGAAACTGGTGTGTGGAAAATAGTAATAGGTACCTGGCCACTGAAAATAATTTACTGAAGGATACTTACCCCTGAGTATTCCACTTCAGGCCAAAATTACTTGAGGTTTAGGATATTAGCTTAGGGGTATAATCATCACTTAGTTACAAGATAAAGGCTGCCTTAGTCTGTTTTCTGTTGCTTAGATCAGAATATTCAAATTTGGGTAATTTATGAAGAGAAGGAATTTATTTCTTAAGTTCTGGGGGCTTAGAAGTCCAAGGTTGAGGGTATGAGAGCCTTCTTGCCAGTGGGGACTCTCTGAAGAATCCTAAGGTGGTGTAGGCTATCATATAACAAAGGGGCTGAGAATGCTATTGTGCTAGCTCAAGTTGCTCTTCTTTTTCTTAAACGCCATAAGTTCCCCTCCCCTAAAGACTCAGTCACCTCTTAAAGGACCCACTTCTCAATACTACCACATTGGGGGTTAAATTTCAACATAATTCTTGGAAGGGACATTCAAACCATAGGAGAGGCCTAGTCCCACGACTAAAATACTACCCTGAGCTGTGGCAAGAGCTGAAAAATTTCCATCTCTAGCTTCCTGGGCAGTACAGCGAGGTCTTCACCTGCAGCAACACCAAGGTCTTCTGAGATGGGTTATTCCTGTGTTGTAAACTTTGGAAATATCCTGGGGGACAGGAGGTGGCATTCATCATTCATCATGTAATATGGTGATGTGAGATTGTTAATGAGCCTTTTCAAACAGTGGAAGTGGCAGTTCTTCAAGGTCTACATACTTCCATCATCCCTGTGGCTATTAGAAACTCTGGCCCTTTTCTAAGATCACAATCTGACCTCATGACACTCACTATTCCTTCCTTCCTCCTGCAGCAGAACAGAAAGTTAACTTGGGTACAGAAATGAGGAAGTGGTCATTAAAATGGTCAGACCCTAATGACTGTCAAGATTCATTTTTTTGACTGCAAGTGTCATTAATTCCAATGATCACTGGAACATGATGAGGCCTCTAGGCTTTGTAGTGTAATTTATAAATGGTTTACTACCTCCACTTGGCCCAAAGTTTCTAAGGCTTGACTCTTAAAGCCATAAAACTGTGTGGTTTTAAATTTTTTAAAAATCAAATTCTTTCTTTTATTTTATTGCAACATATTTCATTTGGAAGCATCAGAAACCATTTGACTCCTTTACATCTGAAGTTATTATTCCAACCATAGGTTTGGAGAAAAAAAAGATACAGAGATACGATCACTTATTTGACTACAATAGACTTTACTTCCAATGGCTTGTTCTCCATCACAGGAGTGAGGAAATTGTCACTTAATTTTGTAAATTCTGAATTGAGATTTAGAATCATTCATAGTCTGACTGTATTGATACAAACTGAACTGAGGATAAAAATCTGAACTCCTTATCATAACTTACAAGACCCTACATAATACGGCATCTATCTACATTTTGTCTTTTACTTCATTGCCTTTGCGCTTGTTCCCTCCACCTGAATCATATTCCGAATGGTTGTATTGTACTTGTCATTTACGTGTCAGCTCAATTATCATCTGTTCAGAAAGATCTTCCCAGGCCATCATATCTGAAAAACAGCCATCCCCACCTAGAACTCATCAATACTTGAAATTATCTTTAATTTGTGAGTGGTTTGTCTCCCTGAACTAGACTGGAAGCCTCATGAAAATGTGGACATTGTTTCTCTTGTTAACCTACAAGATTAACACATAATAGGTCTTTAGGTAAATATTTGGTTAATTAAATTCTTGAACCTGTCAATATGTTGGTAACATTGTCTTTTAGAAACCAGTACATCTAAGAATACTTCCTTCAAGCAAATTTATTTTATCATATTTACTGACATGAACAATAATAATATAATAAACCTAGTTGCCTTGTATGCATGTGTTGGATGGATACTTTTCATATTCTGTGCTGGAGGTGAAAATAAAGGGGACATTCTATCTGTACCACAGAGTCACTTCAGGTAAAAGAGACAATGTGGTATGATACCCTGAGTTGATCATTTGTTTTAATTTATTAATTAATCAAGTGAATATTTTTAGATGTTGAACATTATGCCTCAAGCATCTTGAGGGCTTAACACAGAGGAGGCAGCATTTATCAGGAGTAACTCCATGAAAATTGCAGGATGAACGAGTTTTATTCTTCAACCTTTGGAGGCAAAGTTAAATAAATGTCAGGAGTGGTATTAGATTAAGGCCTTAGATTAGATTAAGGTATTAGATTAAGGTCAAAATAGGTTAGGGAAGATAGACAAAAAGGAAGAGATTCCAGAGAAATATGGCTTCATAGACAGCATAGGACTTATAAATTTCAGCATTAACTGTCATCAAGAACTTCAACTCCTCATAACTCTATATGGAGAGCAAGAGAATCTTCAGTATAAGCAGGGATGAAACCTCGTAAGGTCTTCTTGATTAAAGACAACAATGTTCTATGAAAAAACATTTTAATTTAGATGGAAATTTTTTGGTAGTCATAAATGCATTATATGGAAATATATTATCTGAATTTATAACCCAATGCTTTAAAAAATCCTTCTCCATTATGGAAAGCAGTTTGATGGCTATAAAAAAGTTAAATGTAGAAATACCATATTATCCAGAAAAATCCATTCTCAGTTATATAACCAAAAGAAATGAAAGCAAAGATTCAAATGGATATTTGTACATCAATGTTCATAGAAGCATTATTCACAACAGACAAAAGGTAGGAACAAGCCAAATATCCATGAAAAAATAACAAAATGTGATATATACATACAATGAATACTATTCAGCCTTAAAAGGGAAGGTAATTCTGACCCATGTTAAAACATGGATGAACCTTGAAGACATTATTTAAGTGAAATAAATCAGTCACCAAAAGGCAAATATTTTATGATTTCACTTATATAAAGTAACTGGAGCATTCAAATTTGTAGAAATGGAAAGTAGAATGGTGGTTGCCAGAGGTATGGTGGAGGGGAGAATGGGTAATTATTGTTTAACACGTATGGAGTTTCTATTTGAGATGATGAAAACATTCTGGCAATAAATAGTAGAGACCGTTACACATTTTAAATGTTCTTAATGATAGTGAATGGTACACTTAAAATGGTTAAAATGGTAAATTTAATGATATGTATGTTTTACCACATTTTTTTTAAATCTCCATTTTCTTGTCTGATAATTCATTTGTTTTAACTGTCTGGATTTAATTTCTTTCATTATAGGCAACTCCATAGTCTGATAAGCCAGCTTGGGCCTTAGAATGAGGCAGACCTGGGTTCTAGTCTTTGTTTTGCTACTTACTGTGACGTCTCTGACTGACTAATGACTGAACCTTTCAGAGCTTCAATTTTCTCATCTGTAAAACGAATTTTCAGCTTTTACTTTTAAGAAGTAGAATCTTTGCTCTGGACAAAACCTTATACCAAAAAAAAAAAAAAAAACACTCTTATTTAAAAGCCAAATAGATAAAATATATAAAAACAATAAAAAGTTGCTCTTAGATATTAGGAGGTAAATATGTATGTATAGTGAGGTGGGGGAGGGTGGTGACAAGGAAGTCCCATTACCCTTATCCCTACCCCCAAGTTACTTCCCTGGAACCCTCCAAGGCAGACAATAGCATGCTTTGAAAAGCACTTGGCTAGTGGTGCTCGAATAGCATTTCTAGCTCTGACCTTCTATGATTACTTGCCTTAGGGAATTTGTAGTGGCTGGATCATTGAAAAAGCTGCTGTTAGGAACAATCTTCTGGGATGACAAGTGTGTGAAAGCACTTTGTAAATTACAAAGACCATCACACCTGGGAAGTACAGTTGTTATAATTATGTATTATTTGATTTTAAATATGGTGAGGTAGAAAGAACATTGGACAGGGAAATCAGAATATCTGGATCCCTTCCTGCAGTGGCACTGAGAGATGCACTGCTTAATACAAAAAAAAAAAAAAAAAAAAAAATGCAAATAACACAGACAGACCACTAGATGGCAGCAGCATAAATAGATTGAAAAGCAGAAACAACAGGGTTAGATGTCCCTGCCCATCCTTTCTCTCCCTCCTTGACATACAAATTCTTGTTTTCATAATAAAACAATATTTATTACTAGGAAATTCATTAGCCTAATTGTCAGATCTAATGTATTTTGTATATAAACAATACTAATCTAATAAACCCATTCCATTTTATAATCAGAAGAAAGAAATAAAAGTAGAAACTAAAAGAGGTTCAGAATTCTTTAAGTAAACAATTGCCAAGACTTACTTTCCAATACTGAAAAAAGCTTGGTGAAGTCCACATCACCATATCTTTAGTATTCTTGATACTTGGAGATGAAGTTAATTGAACTCTCTGTAGATAATTGGTGAGCAGCAATGGGCTGAGATGAACATATACTACACTAATATATGCATTAAGTTAGAGGTAGAATTGATAGTTGGACAGAAAACTTTGAACTGTTTGCACCTTCATTGTTCCCTTTCTCAGTACAGGTTGCAAAAGTATGCTACAAATAAAGCTAAGGTTATAGGTTAGCTTTGTTCTGCATTTTTTTCCCTGCAAACATTGTTGAATGCCGAGTATATTTAGGTGCTGTGATAAATATGTCATAGGCCATCCTCAAGGAGCTCACAGTCTAACAAAGAAGACAGAATACATATACAGTGCAATAAGATATACACTACTAAAGGTAAATGCAGGGAGTTATGAAAGCACTTCACCCGAGTGATGAAAGACAATAAATAAGGGGATTATAGAGAGAGGAAAGAGTAAGTACAAAGGCATTTCTATTTGAGAGACCATGTTTGTGAAACTGCAGGACCTCAATATTCCTTGAGTATTATGGCAGCCAGGGAAGGGGAATGTAGTGTAATAGAGATGAGACTGGATGATAGTCGAAGGTCAGATCTTGAAGGACTTTGGAACAAGAATTTGAATTTTATTCCATAATAAATCTCTAGTTGTTTTTTAAGCAAAATAGTGGCATAATAAGATTTTAGAAAGATTAATTCCTGTAGTGTGGAGGCTGGATTGAGTGGTGGGAAGGAGAGGATTCAAGAGGACAGGCAGAGAAATCAGTTAGGAGGCTGTTACCATACTCCAAGCAAAAAATGAAAGTGACTTGCCTGTACTAGATCAGTCTCATTGAGGCTGGAGAAAAGTAGATGATCCAGAGACGTAGAAACAGTCAGACTTGGTGGTTTATTGAATGTGGAAGATTTAAGAGAGGGAAGCATGATGAACGATGGACATGTTTCTGGTGTGCAGCTTTGATAGAGAACAATGGAGAAGTAGTTAGGAGTATGAGAACAAGATGATAAATTCAGTCTTCGACATATTGAATATAAAGTAACTATGGAACATTCAAATAAAGCAGGCAGTTGGATAGATAAACTTTTGTCTATGATGGAGACACAGTGTTTGGAATCTTCAATATATGGATGGCGACTGGAACCACACAAATGAATCAGATTGATGATAGAAAGTGTGTGGGTTTAAGAGGGAAGTGTTAAGGTAAAAATCCCAAGAAACATTAACATTTAAGGGATGAGTGATATAAGAATTTACCAAAAATCTAAGAAACAGTCAAAGGTGGATAGAAAGTCAAGGACTGATGAAGACAGGAATGTCTGTGAGATTTAGCATTATGAAGCTCTTAGGTGATCTTGGTGGTGAAAATTTCAGATAAAAGGTGAGAGCAGAGAGCCAGATTTCAGTGAATTAAAGCAAGAATGGGAAGACAATGTCCAGTTGTATAGTACACTAGATATATTGAGGGGCTTTTCCCCAGTGCATCTGTTATATCCTGAAAAAAAAAAACAGATGTTTAATGAAAGTAAGAGAAAATTTTGAGGCACTCCCTCTGCTTTCCAAAAAGAAGGTATACTGAAACAGTGCAACTAGCAATGAGCAAGCAAAACTATGGCTTAGATATGAGGGTAAATGTCATTAGCACTGACATGGATAAAGAGACAAACTATGGGCCATCATAAAGAAGGGAAGATGAATTTTTGGCTACAGGAATTAAGCTAAAATCCCCACAAAGGAACTAAAATAGTCCTAGGTTAATATTTAATAATATACCCTGGCAAACACGACGGCAAATATAAATCTCTGGAGGAAAGCATCATCAATCTAAATCACTTGCTGGCTCACAGATAAAGATCAATAAAATATGACCTCCCAACAAAAGGTCACCAAACACACAAGGACAAAACCATTACAAGTGAGTGCAATGGATAAGGAAATAAACAAGAGATTTAGACTCCAACATACTTCCTTCAGTTACTAGAATAATCACATACAGATTATAAAATAACTATGTATAAACAATACTATGGTTTGGATATGGTTTGAACTCATTTTGAAATTTGATCTACAATGTGACAGTGGTGGGATGTGGGGACTATAGGCAGGTGTCTGGGTAATCAGGGTGGACCTCTCATTAATGGCTTGCTGCTATTCTCATATAGTGAGTAACTTCTTACTCTGTGAGACAGGGTTGGTTCTCATGGGAATGTATTTGTTTTTGCAAGAATGAGTTGTTATAAAGCAAGAATGCCCTTCAGGTTTTCCCCTCTTCCGATTGTTCTGTTCCCCTTTAACCTTCTCTGCCATGTTTATGACACAATGAAAGTCCTTGCCAGAAGCCAGGGCCATGCCCTTGAACTTTTCAGCCTGTACAACCATGAACTAAAATAAACCTCTTTTCTTTGTAAATTAATTACCCAGTCTAAGTAATTCTGTTATAGTAAGTAACACAAAACAAACAGATATAGAAAAATAACTCTGTGCTTTGTATGGAACCACAGAAGACCTCATATAGCAAAAGCAATCTTAAGCAAAAAGAACAAATTGGGAGACATCAATTTGCCAGACCTCAAGATATACTACAAGGTTATAGTAACTACAACAGCATATTACTGGCACAAGAACAGAGACACGGACCAATGAAACAGAACTGAAAACCCAGATATAAAACCATCCTCATATAACCATCTAATGTTTGACAAAGCAGACAAAAACATACACTGGGGAAAAGAATCCTTATTCAATAAATGGTGCTGGGGAAACTGGATAGCCACATGTAGAAGACTGAAACAGGATCCTAACCTTTCACCTCTTATAATTTTTATTTCTAAAATAATTTTCTTATTTATTGGCCTTAAATAACTGTTTCTTCTACTACAAAAGCCTGAGAATTTCTGTAGACCCACATTCTTTTTTTATTGTCTTTGGTAAAAAGTTTATTAAAGACTTGAATGTTGAAGAATGGGATAAATAAGAAACTCAAGTCAAGGGAAAAATGTTCTAATCTCAAAAAATATATTTTCTATGTATAGTAAAAGAACCCTGACTTTATTTTGCTCTGTTGTATGAAACTATTTTCCCAAAGCTAACAAACCTAGAACATAGTCTTTTTTTCCCTATGAAATCAATTTTTTTAATATTTAGCTCTCATGTATGAGTGATAACATGTGAGATTTATCTTTCTGTGCTTGGCTTATTTGAATTAACATAACATTCTCCACTTGCATCCAGGTTGTTACAAACAGCAGGATTTCATTCTTTTTTATAGCTATATACATTCTATTGTGTATATGTACCAGATTTTCTTTATCCATTCATATGTTGATGAACACATAGGTTGATTCCAAATCTTAGCTCTTGTGAATAGAAATAAACATGGGGGGGTGCTGATATCGTTTTGATACACTGAATTCTCATCTTTTGGATATGTACCCAATAGTGGGATTACTGGGTCATATGGAAGTACTATTTTTAGTTTTCTGAGGAACCTCCATACAGTGCTCCATAGTGGTTGCATTACTTTACATTCCCATGAATAGTGTATGAGGGTTTCCCTTTCTCCACATCCTTGCTGGCATTCATTATTGACTATCTTTTTGATAAAAGCCATTTTAACTGCAGTGAGATTGAGATCTCATTGTAATTTGATTTGCATTTCCCTGATGACTAAAGATGTTGAGCATTTTTTCATATAACCTTTAATCATTTGTATGTCTTCTTTTGAGAAATGTCTAGTCAGATATTTTGCCCATTTTAAATCAGATTATTTGATTTTTTTTCCAATTGAGTTGTTTGAGTTCTCTGTATATTCTACTTATTAATCCCTTACTAGAGGGGTAGTTTGCAAATATTTTCTCCCATTCTGTGGGTTGTCTTCCACTTCATTGATCATTTCCTTTTCTGTGCAGAAGCTTTTTAGCTTGATGTGATCACATTTGTCCAATTTTGCTTTGGTTGTCTATGCTTTTAGGGTATTACTCAAGAAATCATTGCCCAGACTAATGGCCTGGAGTGCTTCCCCAGTGTTTTCTTTTAGTAGTTTCAGGTCTTACATATAAGTCTTTAACACATTGACTACCACACTGGAAAAAAAAATTTTTTCCCTTTTGGGGCCATGATGTTGTATTACAAAAATAGAATAAAAACTTTGAAAACAAACAATCCTTTCTAATTTAATGAAAAATTTGTTATTTTTTATTGTTTTCTGTGTGGGGGTTATATGCAACTTGAAAAATAGTTCTTGTGTCTCCCAAAGTGAAGAGATTTGTGATTTACATACACTTCATGAGGCCCAGGGCTCAAAACTAGCATGAATTAAATACAACTCACATGACAGTTAATGTGTTAATTCATTTGGTTGTATTTTTTTGTACAGATGAGTATAGTGATCATATAGTTTGTTGTCCGAATTACTGCTTCAGAGTAGATTTTCATTATTATGAGAGGATTCTCTTACATGAACAATCCTGGTTACGCAAGGGTGAGTATATTTGTTTCTCTCTCCATTCTTCTGGTTAAGGAAAACATATATACTGAATTTTTTGATATGTTTTTTGTGCAGGTTTCCCCTCCCAGAGTACATTTTCTATGCAGAGCTCAGAAAGGTGGTGGTGGAAAAATTTGCATAAAGAATAAGCCCCTAGTGTTCTTGGGCAATAGTGGAGAAGGGTGAGGAAAAGGGCCTAAAGAGGGGAATACTGGACTTCCTACTAAAAGAACATTTAGTATCTGATTAACTAATTACAAAATTATGAAGATATCATCATCTTTGTGAAGCAACACATTTAAAAAGCTGGAGGAAATGGATAATTTTATAGAAATATAAAAATTACCAAAATTCACCTAAGTAGTTGAAAATGTTAAAAAAAAGTGAATATATATAAATTGCCTGGCAAATAATTCAAAATAATTGGTTTTAGGAAACTGAGTTAACATCAAGAAATCATAGAGATGGGAAGGCCCTTTCAGACATTGGTCTAGGCAAAGAATTCTTGAATAAGACCCCCAAAGCAATCAATGCAGCAACCAAAATAAACAAATGGGATCTGATCAAATTAAAAAGCTTCTGCACAGCCACAGAAACTATCACTAGAGCAAATAGACAACCTACAGAATGAGAGAAAATATTTGCTCTCTACACCTCCGACAAAGGTCTGATAACAAGAATCTACCTAGAACTCAAAAGAATTAACAAGAAAATATCAAACAACCCCATTTATAAATGGGCAAAGGAGATGAACAGAAACTTTTCCAAAGAAGACAGAATAATGGCCAGCAAACACATAAAAAAATGTTCATCATCTCTAATCATTAGAGAAATGCAAATCAAAACCACAATGAGATACCACCT